>APFE030655251.1:29192-63980 GCA_000404065.3 Pinus taeda
CCTCCTACAATCCACCCTGACACAGCACAACTAGCCCAAGAAAAACAGGTGGACCAAGCTATGGAACTACTCCTAGCTATGAACCAGAGGTTGGCAGAGATGGAAGCAGAATTGGAGAAGGCCATGCAGCAAAAACAAGGGGAAACTGCCTCCCAGCCACCTCAGACCTCCACAGATGTCCAAGTTGCCCCTACAGTTCAAACAGCAGCAGCTCCTGTCACTACTGCAGCACCTACTACTGCCACATCAGCAGCTGGAACAACAACAGGGGCCACAGCACCAGCAGGATCCAGCTTGAGCATGGAAAAGCTGATGAAAGAGGTCAAGGAGCTGGAGGGCCAGGTCACAGAGATAAATGTCACCAAGGAGAAGCTGGCCAAACTAGAAGCCAGCTATGACAAATCAAAGATGACTGTGGTAGAGAGGGAAAGGGAGGTAAAGGCCTTGAGGAAGACCATTGCAGAGCTAGAGAAAAAGCTCAATTTTGAGGAAGTGATTGCAGAAACAAAACAGATGATATGGACTGCCATCGGGCAAGAGGTCACTAATCAGTGGGAGTTCATTGTGGCCATTTATGAGCAGATAGGGCTCATAGGCAAGGCAAAGAAGGAGCTTTACAGAGTAAGAAATGAGCTGGGCAATATGGCAGATATTGCCCCTAGGATGATAGAAATTTTGAATTATAGGAATAGTTCTCAGCTGATCCAAATGGGAATCGATAACAGGACTGAAACTATCTCCGTGATAAAGAGGACCACAACAATGAGAAATTTGATTCAGACTCTGGACAGGAGGGTGCATGACATGCAGGCAGACATAGCCAAGTTCCAGAACAGGTTACAGCCCTACAGGACAAAGGGCCCCCAGTTTGGAAGAGGCAGGAAGGCTTCTCTCTTATGAGGAAGAATGTAAGGAGATTGAGTGCTTTTCAGCCATGCAAGATTGCTGAGGCTCCAGGATCATCTACAGCAGGCCCCCATTAACAGGACGAGGCCTTTTTGATAAATTAGATAATCTTTTTTTCATTAAAAAATGAGGTGGCACATCTGTCGACACAGCCCTCCAGATTTTTAACAAGTACACAGAGGCTAGATGAGACATTGGGGCAATTTTGAAGCACCAGCTTCCCCATCCAGAACGTGGCAGGACCTGGTAAGGCTAATTTTGAATCAAAGCTAAAGAAGAAAACTATTGCAGCTATAATTTCGATTGAGCCTACAGTGGCTGAAAGTCAAGCACAACAGGCATGAAGACGCTGAGCCCCACTCAGCACAGGTACACAGCATCAGCATCAGCATCAACATCAGCAGGTACAGGCAACAGGAGCAAGAAAGATATAGAAAATCAGAAATGACAGAGTACTTCAGCACCATATTTAATGAAAAACTGCGCAAGTTAACCCCATAGTGTCCGAAGGTCAACAAGTTATCTTGTCAGGAGTTAATTGCTTTAAAGAAACTTGTACACTTGTAATAAATTTTCATCTACTTTCTCTGTACCATTGTAAGGGATTTTTCCTCTCAGATGGCCTAATTCCTGAGGGATTTTTGTATAGGGAACTTCTATATATTCCCCCTCGCATTTGTTTAGAGGGGTTGGACGCTGGATGTAAGAAGAACCTCATTATCTCTTCTGATACTCTCATGGTGTAAATGTTCAGAATGCTAATACAAATGGTGATGGGATTTCTCCAAATATTGTCTTTCATGATGGCTTGCTGGTGTATGGTTTGCGTTTACAGGATTCCGGTGTATCCCGTGGAACAATAAGTTTTCTATTTGCCATCTGTTACATGTATGTTTGTCACTTTTCCGTTGTGTTTTTTCACTGTTATTCATGTGCTCAAAACTAAATGGCTAAGAAGAAGAATAGTTGCAGGATTTAATACCTGAAATACCCTGAGCTCAATCTTAGTCATTCTTTATGTTTTCTTCAGCTATAGTATTTAAAGACTGATTCTTAAGTGCCACCTTTAATACTATATCACCTCGTTTCTTTTACACCAGTCAGCTCAAGCAAAGAATTCTTAAATGCTCTTTGATTAGTTGTTCATTGTCTCTCACTCAGTCTTTACACGTTGTTTTACAGTATACCTATAGGCCCTGCAAACACATCTGCATCTCAGTCAAGATATCAAGGGAACAGCACTCAAAGACCCCATTGCCCAATGGACTAGTTTTCCTGAACACAGAGCCTAGGAGATATCAGAAGCATCCTCCCCAACCAAACATTTCAACAACCAAAACACACATCCTACCTAGCCTAAAACCTTCACTGCAAGCAGTGACCATACCACATAGAGAGAGCCCTCTCTGACTGCAGCTGGGCTAGAAGCTGCAGCCCAAAGTTGGTTAGTGGTTACCCCGGCCGTATCCTCTTGGGAGTCAAAGAGGACAACCTGGGTGTTAACACTCAAGTTGCATAAAAAGTAAGGTTATATGTGAGGGTGTTAGTGTCAATCAATTAAGTGTGTCACCAATGATCAAATACTCTCTTACAAGGTGTTTTTAGGGTGTCAAGTCAACTTTTTGTCATTTCAGTGAGTCTTCAAATAAAATTTTAGTCATGTGTGTCTAGGGTTATTTCCACTCTCTCAAGAATTTCATATGTCGGTCACTTTAATCACTCGGTTAAGTCTACCATCATGAAAACATAATTAATATCACTTTAGTCACATCATCATGGTCTCCATTCAGCTCAGTGTCACTATTAGGTCATTAGGGTTAAGGTCACAAAATCAGTCATTTCATGTATAAATCCGGCAAATGAGGAGTAGCAATAGGTAAATTTGTTCAATAACACTTGATTTCAAAACTAATTTATGTTTTTATATGTAATCATGTTCCTAAGGTTCTAAATTTACAAGAAGAGGTCCTAAGGCTACAAAACTAAAAAAGAAAATGAATTGGTGAGGTGGGCCATCCTACCTCATTAATCACTTAGACACCAAAAGCAAATTATAAAAGCACATGGAGGAGATCATTCACACTCATTTGCACTTGTCTACCATCCTAGCATCAAGCTCCCCCCTCTCCTTTGAAAAAAAGTGTGATTCGATAGCCCTCACTAGTAAAAATTAACTCTCACTGTGCACAGAGAGCCTTCAATGTGCACCTACACAACATGTTGCGCACAGGAAGCTTTCGCTACGCAAGGGGCAGAGTTGTCAAAAATTGTTGTTTGACCACAAAAATTCATTTTTCAAAGCTCCTCTTAAGTCATTTCATCCTCCAAGCTCTATAGCAAGTAAGTTTAATCATTTTCATTCCCTCCTTCGCCTCATATGTCAAGAAAATGATCAAATACTTCTTCTTCTAGGGTTTACATGATTTTCATGGTTTTGATCCTCAAATGATGATTTGCTGCCCTAAACCATATATTCCTTGTCCCTACACCTCTATTTGCAACTAATACACCATTTCCATCCATCACAAAGCCTTATTCCCTCATTTTCCACCAGTTTCCTATAAACCCTAATCTACTCTATCTCTTTCTAGGATAGGTCTGTGTTTTGGCCTTTTCCACCCCCTCCCCTCACTCATTTCCCAAAATTCATTTTTCCCCTACTCACTGACATCATCCCCTACCCTCCTAAATTTCCTTACAAATTTAGGAAACTCCTAATTCCATCATACCACCTCATTCCCTCATAACAACAAATTTCATTGTTTTTGCTTGCCTTTCACCTAGGGTTTAAAGTATGGGGCCAGACTCATCACCATCAGAGAAGAGGAAGTACAACAAGGGGGGAAAGATACTAAGGTTTGATCCCTCTGATTGCAATTTAATCACCTCCTCCCCATTTATCACGAAATGCTTTGAAGATGTCAATTATTTAGGGTTTTTTCAAAGAGTACAGGAAGTAGGTTACCATGAGCATCTCACAAGTATATTTTCCATCACCTTGAAGGAAGACAAGATCACCAATGCAGGGACTGATTTCATGTTTTTAGTGGATTCCATCTCTTAAGCTACATGCATACCCAACCATGGTGAAAACTAGTTCAAAGGCATGAAACTAGACCTATAAGAGTAAAAACCCTACTTGAAATCACAATACAAAGGAGATCACTCACATGTTTTCCCATTCAGATACTTGTTGGATAGATATGCACTATTGATCAAGGTTGTCATGAATTTCTTCACATGTGAGGGCAAATTTTCCAAGCTATATCAATACCACATAAGACTGCTCATGAAATTTACAGCTTCCAAGTCTCTAAATTTGTCCAGCTACTTGTATAGGAGCCTAACCTAAATGTCTAAAAGGGTGAAATTGAAAGGAAAAGTGCATTATCCTAGCCTCTTTCACCATATCCTGATAAAGGTTATACTACTCCATCAGTTGATAGAGAAGAACGTGACATGGGACACTTTCATTGAGGGAGCCTTGAAAACACATATAACCGCTTCACCAAGCCAACACCAAACCATGTCAGTACATCCCATGGAGGTGGGGTCATCGTACATCCCATGGAGGTGGGGTCATCAAGCAAACATGATGAGGTTTCCAAGGCACCTAGGCCTAAGGTGACCAAGACATATCATAGGGGCAAAAGGCTTGTTTTTTCTCTTCAAATTGAGGAAGGGGTCAAGCCTACTACATCAACAGAACAAGGATCACTATCACATCATGAGGCTTCTTTGCATGATGAGGAGCCCATTGAGCATGACTTTGACCTAGTTGATTTGGAGGCACATGATGAGAATAAAACACTACAATAAGTCATCAAAGAGAAGGATTCTCAGATCATGGAGCTCAAGGACAATTTGGAAAGGTCCAAATTCATCATTTCATTCCTTGAGCAAGAAAACAATCAACTTAAGGCAAAATAGCTAGTCATGGAGAAAGAGCAATTCAAAGCCAAGAAACAAGAGATGAAAGGAAAGGAAGTGGTGGACCATGAGGACACTGAGAAGCATTAAGGACATGTGGCAAGGAAGATACCAAGGACAATGGGTCTTAAGAAGGCACTTCAGAGGGAAAGAGAAGAAAAGCCACCAATGGAAGAATTGACCTTTGAATATACGATTGCCATGGAAATAAATGAGGACAAGGATTTTTGGATTGACAAAGACAATTACCACCTTGTGAATCTTCTTGACAATTCCAACAGGGATAACAAGTTGCAAAATAAAATGACCATCCATTAATACACAAGGAATTAGGTTGCCAAGCTCAAATCAAACGGTTGAAGGAAAAACTCAAGGAAACCCTAATCATCCAAGAGGAGAAGGGTAAGTTGTATTTGTTTTCTAATGCATCCATGATTGCATAACATACCTCATTAGGGATATTTGGACAAATTTTGAGGATTTGGAGAAAAATTTGTGTTTTGGTGCAGACTTGAATTTTTTTGGCAATTTGCTGTCTAGGAGTGCAGTGAGCTCACGCTGTGCTTCTTCCTCAGGACTCCAAATGATGGAAAATCAGAATTTTTGGAAATATTATGACCCCCTCTCAAGACCCATCTTCCCACTTCCTTGGTCTAGGGCTCATTTTTTGAGAAATTTGCTAAAATGAGGCCAAAAATCACCCTTTTGCCCCTCTTTTTCCATTTCGCTGCGCACCTGGGGACACCTTGGGAGAATGGCCATATCTCATCCAAAAAATGGGTCCTTTTGAGTGAAAAATTACTCTATAGACATCTACACTCTCCCATATTTCTAGAAAAGGCTTCAAATCTAGATTTGGACTTCAGAAAGGCACTGAAAAATGGCCTCCAATAGCTCGCTACACACTTGGAAATTTTTGAGCTTTTTGTAAAATTTTCACTGTGTAATTTTTTGTAATTCCTAGTTTGACTTTGGTAAAAGTAAAAAGGGTGAAGTATATGAATGTGATGGGTAAAATTAAATGCAAATAATGGGTGGTTAGTCTTTGTAAGTTTTTTTGATGTAAATTTGACCTCATTTATGAGAGAGGTTGGAGTCAAAGTTAATTGTAGAAGTTGTTTTTAACTTCCGTAGACATTAGGGTTTGGTTAGAACAACTCATGGAACAGTTGCTAGAGTCATGGATTCGACCCATAAGAGTGGGGAGATGTTTTTTTTTGTCTTTATGTATCAGTTTCTTAGTGATAAAACAGGTTGGATTTCATAGGAGAGAACTATTGTAGCTTGTACTTGGACATTTTCTAGAAATCAAAGGACACAATTTGCAGCTATTATCTAGGAATTCATGTGCAATAAGTTCGTGATGTTGTTTTTAATCCGTTATAGCTTTATATGAAAGATATTCATCTTCTATTTCCATTCATCAATTCTTCAATGGTTTTCCTTACAGATTATAAACATGTTTCTTTGCATAAAGCTCTGTTTTGATGGAAAAATCATTATGTGTTACTTTCTTTCTTGCTTAATGAATTCTTGTTTCATGCTCATTAAGACCTTTTGCTTCTTTTAAACACTACACTACACTGAAAAATCATAAGATCCATCACAAAAGTAATGTTACCTTGCTCCTTTATATATTTTTTGACGTAACCCTTTGATCCTCTGACCTAGCTACCTGGTTTTTCTCCCTTATCTAGTAACAAAACCCTAAATTTTCCAAAACCCACCTAAGCCTAACTATCTAGCCTAAAATCATTTACATTCCAGTCATCTCTTGCCTGTGATTTCATAGAGAAATCCTTCTCTGGTTTGGTAGGGCTAGCTACCAAACTAAAAGCTTGGTCTATGGTTACCTCCGTCGATCTCCTCATCTGCCTGGGACATTGTGGAGGATAACAGAGGGCATGACAACTAGGGACTGCCAAGGTGTTCTAGTGAATGTAAAGTTCCCAAGTCATGGAAAAATGTAATGCTAGTTGTGAGGTCATGACTGCCAAGGTGTGTTAGGGAATGCTAGGGCATGCTAACATGTGCCTGATAGTACGAAGACATGTCAAACAAGCTAAGATGTGACAAGTGCTAAGGCATGCCAAGATATACAAGGGTGTGACAATGCATGCTAGGGATTGTCAAGGCAACAAAAGGGAGGATCAAGTTAAACTACAAGGAAATGAGCACATAGTATGGATAATAAGTCATCAATTTACCTTTTCCATGAGGGGTATGCTAGGCACACCAACACTAGGTGCCAATAGTTTCCAAGTTCCAAGTGCCAATGCATTCTAAGTGCCAAATATTCCTCTGTTTCTTCTCATCTAGTTTCCAATAATTGATCTCAAATAACTTTAATATTAAACCATGCCAAAGCATACCAAGTCATCTCAACGTATACCAAACATGCTAAGACTTTCCAAGTGCTAACATGTGCCAAGTGCCAATGTGCATCAAGGAGTGTGATGCATGCTATGAAGTGGCAGAGCATATCGAAGAGTTCTAAGGTGTGCTAGAGAGTGCCAATGCATGCTGAGGAGTGTTAGGGAGTACTAGGAAAATACAAGGGAGCACTAGGTAAAAATGCATGGAAGTGAATGAATATGAGTGTGTTTCGGGGAGTGTCAATGAGTGCTAGTTGTCATGCGAAGGAGGGAGTGACAAGGTAGGCTAAGCATGGGTAAGGCATGCCAGGTAAAATCAGGGAATGTCAAGAAGTGCTAGAGTGTGCTAGGTAGTTTTGGGGTGTGCTAACATGTGCCATATAGTGCCAAGGCATGCCAGGTGCTAAGACATGCTAGGATGTGTAGGGTTCAAGAGTATGCTAATATGCGTCAAGGAGTTTCAAGGAAAAAAAAGGAATAACCAAGCTAAAATGTAGGGAGATGAACACATAAGAGGGTTAATAAGTCAGGACTTTATCGGTTTCAAAAGGGGCATGCTAGGCACACTAATAATATGTTCCAATACATGCCAAGTGCCAATGTGTGTCAAGTGCTAATGTTTGTCAATGAAATATTATGCCAAGGTTTTCTAGGGCATGCTAGGGATTACAGGTCATGCCAACACATGATAGGGGAGTGCTATGCTATGCTAGGGCATGCCAACATGTGCTTGGGCATCCTAATCATGACAAGATGTTCTAGGTACAAATATGTTCGATGACATGCGAGGTGTTGCAAGGAATGTTAGTATATTGTTCCAAAGCATGTTAAGGTGTGACATGAGTGTTGAGGAGTGCTAGGTCCCTCATTAATAGAATTGACAGAGCTTGATTATGTATTAAATACTATAGTTCGTACACACACTAGTGGAACTTTATTTAAAGGAAATTTGCTAGATAATAAACCTAATAGAGATGAATCATGTGTTGACTCATAGGAAAACTATATTCTTATGACTTGAGGGAAATGATACACACTAATTACTTCTTAACAAATTGACTGACTATAACCACTCTGACCTTGGACACATAATGAAAAATACTCGACAAAGATGGTCTTAAATGTTATCTTTTGAAAAAAAGTATAGTAACAAATACATAGCGTCATAAAAAACTCATTGGAATGATCAATGATGATGAACATTTTTTGACCGTCACCAAAAGTAACCAAAAAGAGCATTGGTGAGAGTCAATAACAGATCTTTACTAGAAGTGTCACCAAAGAGAGAATTAGTGATGGGCCTTTAACGACCCTCAACAAAAGTGTCACCAAAGAGAATTAATGACGGGCATTTAACAGCCCTCACCAAAAGTGTCATTGAAAATGGATTTGGTGAAAAACCTTAAAGGACCATCACTATATACACTTACAACAACGTTTCTTTAAAGACTGTCACCATATGCGACATTGGTGAAAAACCTTAAAGGTCCATCACAAGCATGAAGCATCATCAAAAAATCATTGGAATGATCACTGATGACGAACATTTTTTGACCATCACCAAAAGTAACTAAAAAGAGCATTGGTGAGGGTCAATAAAAGATCGTCACTAGAGGTGTCACAAAATAGAGAATTAGCGATGGGCCTTTAACGACCCTCACGAAAAGTGTCACCAAAGAGAGAATTAGTGATGGGCCTTTAACAACCCTCACCAAAAGTGTCAGTGAAAATGGATTTGGTGACAAACCTTAATGGACCATCACTATATACACTTACAATAGCGCTTTTTTAAAGACCGTCACCATATACGACATTGGTGATGGACCTTAAAGGTCCATCATAGGCATGACCCTCACCAATGACCTTTTTTCTTGTAGTGAATGTTTGATTTATTGCATGAGATGAGTATGCGTCTATAGGATTACATGAAGGAATGATATTGTTTTAAGATGATTGTACTAACACATATATGTTGAGGAAATTGATATACACTTCAAATTTAGTAGGTGATAGTTGTAGCATTATGTCTAATGACTATGAGCTGACTATGGATTATGACATGTTTGTTTGTAAAAGTTGATTTCAAATTGATATATATGATTGTCTTGATATTTGGAACATGTGGTTGACATGTGTGAGCAATTGCAGGAAACATGCTTGGTATTAGCGTGACAAGGTAATACTTGATGTGATTACATAACTAATAGTTGCAAGATGTGACAATGCATAGTAAGCCTTGATTGAAGCAACAAAAAGGTCAAAGAAAGAAATTGGGCAAGAATTTCTTTGGCTATGTTTGGAAACCCTAATTCCAAACGAATGAGTGCTTTGCCTACAGTAAGTCTTCTTAACCTTGATTTAGTCTGACATTATGTGGATACATGCTATATTCATAAACATGTACTTGACAGGTGTATTAGATAGTCTTTAATTTTAGGAGGATATGTCAAAAGGATTGGAGTCCCTTGATAGATGGCATCGTTGTGTTCAGTTGTAATTAACATGATTGGAACAATAAGATGAGGTAACTAGTGTATTGTTCTATTTTTTTATGCACTAATAATTATGTGTGAATGACAGTATAATGCAGGGAGTTGCATGACAAGAGATATTTCCATGAATTGTGAAGAAGGCTCACGTTGAGCTTTCCCTTGGATGCATTGGGAACAATGGGTATTGAGTCATGGTATTTGTTGTTAGTCTTGTGCTTTTGATCTTTTGTGATTTTCTTGCGCATGATTTACAAATTTGTTTATGTCTAGATTATGGCCATACCACTTTGTTTGTTGAGTGATGTTGTTATTGGTTTTCATGGTTTTCTTTTTCGGTTCTTGCTTTTTATGCTTTGAGTCTAGGGAATTGGTTGGGAAAGATGAAAGTTAATGTAGCTCAAGGAGAGTTATGTGGTACTCGACAGGTGATGTAAGAATCAGATGAAGCTATGTGCATGAGTAAGCACAGCGGAAGGTAAGACAATTATTATTGGTTAGATTGGTTGGGTCCATTGTGGTAAATGGATGGTGGCAGTAAAGTCATGAGAAAGGTAACCAAAAAGGTAAAATAAATGGATTTGAGGCATCATATGCGTTGGCTATGTTGGGAAATGTTGTTACCAATGTTTCACATGTGTTGCATGAATAAAGGAATTTCTCTTAACCTTGACCTTGATATTTGGTAATTATTTTATTATCATGATTATGTTGATGTTTATATATGTATACATATATGTATGTATGTCATTGTCTAACAGGATCATAATTTTTTTATGCTAATGTTTATATATGTATGTATGTATCCATGTACCTATGTTACTGTCTAACAGGGTTGTGAGGGATCATTCTTGTGGAGCAATGATTTCTTATGCAGGAGAATGAAATGAAGAGGTCCCTGGTCTTATGGGGAATCAATTGGGAAGAGTAGTCACAAAAACTATACGAGGTTAGTATCATGTGGATATGAATTGATATTGTATGCTTGTATTATGACTATGTTTATGTTATGATATGTAATGTTGAAGGATACATCAGCAAAGTGAAAGCAGTGTGGTCTGCAACATGCTAGGATAAGCATCGATAAGACATTGAAAACAAGGTCTCTTGGTAGAGGTAATGTGGTTTCGGATGTGTGGTATTACTATTGTGCATATGTCATACATGGTGTACATGTTGCATGTGTGATGATTGTCCACATGCAGTAGTGTGCATATGTAGTGTGTGTACATGTTGTTTATGCAATATTATGTACAAAATGTTAGTATAGATAGCGTGGTGTGAGTGTTGCATATTTAGTGTTGGGTATAGATGGTGCTATGTACATGCTGTATATGTGGTATTGTGTGCATATTATACTATTTTCATGACGGATATGCAGTGTTGTGTACATATAATGATATGTACATGTTGGGAATGCAATACTATGTACAAGTGGTGTTACGTGCATGTTGTACATGTGGTGCTATGTACATATGGTGTGGTGTGCATGATTGTACAAGTGGTGTTCTATGCATGATTGTACAAGTGGTGTTGTATGCATGTGGTGTTTTGTACATGTTCTACAAGTGGCGTTGTGTACATGTGGTGTCACGTACATGTCATGCGTGTGGTACTGTGTACATGTGATATTGTGTACATGTTGTACAATGGTTAAGTGTACATATGGTGTTGTGTACACGTTGTTCAACTGGTGTCATTAAATGTGATGTTGTGCACATGTTGTGCAACTAGTTCTTGGTACACATGGTGTTGGTGTACATGTGGGATTGAGTGCATGTCGTACATGCTATGTTGCAGGAATGTGGTACTATGCATGTTCATTATGTAGTCATGGTACCGTGACATATTCATTCATTTTGTTGCACTCTAGACACGTATTTGCGTTGTGTTGTATACCAGGTGTAGGTGTATATTTTATATGTCAGGTATACGTGCATGTGTTGCATGGTGTTGTATGACGTGTGTGGTCATGTGTGTGTGATGCACATTATGTATATGTGCACCTGGTGGAGTAGAAGAGACTGGGTGTTTTTTGGGTGTGGAAACTAATCCGATGTGTGTACAAAAGAAAAAAGGTAGAAAGGCATAAGTAAGGATCGATGAAGGATAAGTATCAGTATATTATTTCACTGTTACTAAGCATGTGATTCATGATTCTAAAATATGATGACTATATGTGATCTATGATTCTGGTTTATGATGGCTACATGTGATTTATGATGTTGATCTATGATGGTTGTGTTTTGAGCTAACCATATGTGATATGTTTATACATGATGTTTTTATCAAACAGTTAGTTTGACTTGTTGTGATAGGAAGTAAACAGGATTGCAAATGTACCTTCTTGACGAGCTACCAATGAGGTATGATTTGAAGTTATTTCAATTATTTTGAATCTAATTGAAGTTATGTGCTTGGTACAAGAAGCACAGAAATACTTGGTTGGGTGGCTAAAATCAACAACAACAGCAAAAGAAATTGGAACATGCATTAGTATGTTGGTAAAGCACTTCAGGAGTAGGGCCATTATGGGACAATGGTACCCAATTGTGTCCATTGATTTCCATGAGCATGTTATGACTGGTATGATGGTTTTGAGGCAGGGATAAGCCTTGGTTTATGTATCTTCCTATATGAGGAAGCCTTTCCAAGGGATGGACTACCTGGGATGGGGTGCCAACAGAACTTGGAAGGTGAGTGACTGTATGGAAGGGGTGATTAGATTCCCGAGGGACTGTGTAACAGAGAAGCGAAGGTCATGCATGGATTTGTTTTGGTCATTGGCATTGCTATATGGAATCATATGATCATTGGGAGTGTGCCCTGTGACAATGAGCCGGTAACTGTTCGCTGAGAAGACAAGTGGTGTGGGATTCTATTGCTAGACATTGGATGCAGAATTGACTTTGCATTGGATTCTGGACTTCCTGGGAAGGAGGTGAATTCTGGTACTACTTTGAGGGTGGAGGTGTGAGCCTCTAGATTCCCTTATTGATTGATACAAGCATCATATTCTGTTATTTTCTGGTTTAGCATATGTGCATATGTGTATATGTGGTTCTTGTAAATACCATAATGAGTTGTGTTATAAAGCTCCAGTATGTGGTATGATTTTTATTTGATCATGTTGTCATGATTTTTTTCTTTTGAGCAGGTCATTCATTGTAAATATTGCAACGACCTATGTTATAAAGCTCCATGGGCAGTATGTTTTGTTTTCAACATTTTTATGGTTATATGTGTGATTGAACACCAAGGACGGTGTCCCCCAAGGGAAAGGGTTCTGTAATAGCCCTGGTGAAAATTCCATGTAAAAATATATAAATACCATGGATGATGGGACATGTATTCCGAGTTGAATGGTGGGCAAGACATCCTAGTGTGTGTTCATTTGGTTGTTTATGGCTAAGGAAATTGGCAAAGGAAATGACTAAGGCATTAAAAGGCAAAAAGGCATTTTTGGCACATTTATTTATGAAAATAATGGAAAATAGGAGAAAAGGAAGGTAAAAGGTCACAGGTTGCATGTGAGGAAGAAAATGAAGGAAAATATTGGAAAATGAAAAAAACACATGCCTCATTCATAAAAGGGCTTCTAAGGATCAGTGGGGAAAGCTTGGTCAGTTTCTCTTTGGAGCTCTCTCATTATTCTCTCTCTCTCTCATAGTCTTGGACACTTAGAGTTTCTTGAAGCACTTTACCATTGGAGCAAGAAAGAAAAATAAGGCAAGAGGAAGAAAAGATCAAGTAAGGAAAGGTAGGCTCAAGCAGCTACAACAAGCTTCATTACAGGTATCAACTTGCTTATGTATTTTCCTTGCTATATTTTGCATGCATGGGATTGCATGTGTTTCTTTTCTACCATGGCATGGGTTTTTCCAAGTGTGACAATATTTTCAGCTTAGCATTGCCATTTCCTAATAGCTTTGATGAGATGGGTTCTCTCATTCAGTTTGTGTAGGATGGCTGGATTGGATTCACAGCTGAGTGGGATGGATCTCCGAATTGACAAACACATGGTGGCAGTGGTCTCTGAACCATATTGAGGATGCACAAAGCCACTTTCCTAGTAACCCATGAACTGGACTATGGGTTGTGGTAAAGCCAGATTGTGTGCCTTAGTGGGCCTAGGAATCCTTGTCGGTGAATGGAGGGATATACAGTAAAGCCAAGAGGTGGATTTTATCGCTGCTAGGCCTAGTGATTCCTAGATGGAATGCAAGGTAAATCTTGGAGAGTATGTCTCGATGTAGGGCCTAGTGATCCCTGGATCGAATTGTGGATGCATAGTAAAGCCTGAGAGACTAGGAGGCACTCAAATTCCTCATGGTGTAGGCGAAGAACTCTGGTGGCATCCACATTGATTGGTGTTTTTGATGTGTTCTATGAGTCCCACGTTCATGCTTGGAATATGGAACGGGGATGATTGGCTAAAGAGAGACTTGGCTCAGCTAATCTATGGTCGGATGGAACATGGTAGTCCCATCTCTGGTTGGTCCACTGCATTTATTAATGAGAAATTCATTCCCTTGATTTTCATGTGCAAATGTATTGATGTATATATGGATTTTGATGGCTGATATGTCCATTGTATTTTTGTTCCTATTATGTTGGTTATATGTACCTTTTGTGATGACAGCTATGTATGGCTCTCACCATGTTTTTACTTGTATATTAATGGATAATGTATCTATGATCTAATAAATGATAAGGCAACAAATGACATGAGGAAAAAATGGTTCATGGTGATTCTCAGATAAGCATAAGATCCCTACACTTAATTTTGTTATTTACACCTGTAGGTTACATGTTGATGATATGTTTGACGAAATGCCTATCATGGCTAGTAGGGCTCTAGTTATGGTCGTGTTCATCTTATTTCGTTTGCATCCTTGTTTCCTTCTATTCTTACCAATTTTAAGTGATCATTCCATTATGGGTAGTGTCTCGAGCTTTGGGCCAAAAAAGGTGGCTCAAATCCTGAAATTCTAGCAAACAAAGCATTAGTTTAGAGACTAACTCCCCTGGGCAATGTCTGGGAAGCATTACTCTACCCTAAGTTTCTCAAACAGCGGTAGCACCCAGGGATGGGTCGTCTAAGTGGTTGAGTTGTCTCTTGAAGGTTGTGTGGATAATGTTGGATGGCTGTGTGTGATGTTTCGTCAATTCCACTTCGTTAAGTTCACCTAGGTGGTTTAAGCTAATCATAGTAGCCTCTTGTCTCATGTTTACCCCGGTTGGCATGGTTTCTTGGGTAGATGTGGGAGGAGGGTGTTACAAAAAGTAACATCAAAACAATGGTACAAATGCAAATACTTGTAAAAGGACTTGACTGGACCCCTACTAGACATGACAGGCATTTCATCAAACATGTCACAAATATGCATTCTACAAGTTTAAACAACAAATCTAAGCATATGGGTCTCATACTTATTTGAGAATCTCTAAGAAGCATTGACACCTCATCATAATAACTCCATTACCATCTATTAAGCCATACACTCATTTTACATTGAGTGATTAACTAAAACATGATGAGATTCATACATTATTACTATCATAAAAATCATTCATATCCAGCATATAACTAACATAAATATCAAGGATTTAACAGCCATATAAGCCACATATAAAAAAGTATTTTTACCCATAAAATATCAAGGAGAAAGAGAGTTCTTATTGATGAATGCAAAGGCCAACTAAGTTCGATACTTCCACATTCCACCTAACCATACATTGGCTGAACCAAGTCTCTCTTCAGACAATCACCCCCATTCCATATTCCAAGCATGAATATGGGTTCTCATAGAACAAATCCATCAAAATCAAACCAGGGCTTCCAAAGGTCGAACCACCTCAGTCAACCCTCAAACAGTGATTCCACCTCACACTCATACATCACTATCCATCACCAAATTAGTCTCTACCCAAGTTGTCCAGGGCTCCCAAGTGTTTGTTCCATCCAAGGCTCGAGGACTAGTAACTCAACCCATAGCTATTGTCAGGCTCCAAAGCGTTTGTCCAACCAATGCTCTAGGACTAGTAACTCAACCCATTGAGGGCTCCAGAGTGTTTGTCCAACCAAGGCTCTAGGACTAATAACTCAACCCAAGTTGTTATAGGGCTATAGAGTGTTTGTCCAACCAAGGCTCCAGGAACTAATAAATCAACCCATAGCCAAAGGAACATGAGAACTAACAAGAAAACAAGGGGAAAGACTCCCACAACACCATGGATATCCAGGAAATGGAAAGGATAGGAAAAACCACTTTCAATCTAGGAAATCCTCTATGCCAATGTGTTGTATTGGTTGCAACACCCCCATAAATTTTTACTGCATCCAAATTTTGGAGACTTCCTTGGCTTTTCCTTTGATGGTTGCAAACACTCGAGCTCATCCCGTGAGCTCTTGTGAATTCTTTCACCTTTTTTCTTGTTTGACCAATAATCATCTTTCAGCATGTTGATTGCTTTGTCAGGATTTTGAAATGATTCTAGTGAGTTTTAAGGTTTGTTTTTGTGTGTTTGGGTTTTCTTTGTTATGTGAACACCAGTCGTACTCACACACAAAGTTATAAGCATTTTTGTGCAAGTGTTGTCATGGTTGTCTGAAGGTCTAGCACAAGTGTGTTGCTTGTCGATCTCAACTCCAAGACAGTCTCACTGAGGGCATGTTTTGTCAAGTATGCTAAGTGTATGATCACAATGTCAATCTCCACAAGTTCACTTTCTTTCAACACTTAGACATTTTCCTGAAAAATATGCTCGACCGGACAACACTCTTCCACTGAACCCCGACTGAGCTGAACTGCGTAGTCTCAGCCCTCAATGATCCTACTCTACTACCCAAAATTACGCAGTGCTTGAAAATTCCCTTGAGGAAAACTACACTATGCAATCCCAGAGGTGAGAAACCTATCTGCCTCCCAGAATTATGCAGAAACTTCCTCCACATCCAAATAAACTGCACATTTCTCAAGCGCAGTCATCAATCCTCCCTCTTTCCTTCCAGAAACCTACACTTCTCTAAGACCTATGCATGCACTGTTCCCTAAAACTGTGAAAACATGCTCAACTGGTCCTCTACTACCTTGCTCTGCACTATTCTTAGAAATTGTGCAGAAATGCCTAGCTGACCCTTGCTGCCTTACTTTGCACTGCCTCCAGAAATTGCGCAGACATGTCTAGTAGTTCCCCTACTTCCTGTTCTACACTGTTCCCAGAAATTGCGTAGTCATGCTCAATAGGTCCCTCTATAGCTCTACTTTTTCTTCCCTCTAGAAACTGAGAAGAACTACCCAATATTCCCCATATATCCCCGCTCTGTCCTCCCTATGGAAACTACATATAAATTGCCCCCCTCAAGGTCCCACCTTGCAGCTGACATTGGTGTCTTTCACTGCATAATCCTTCCTTCGAGTGACCACTACGCAATTTTTCCCGATAGTGCATGTTGTCCTCCCAGAATTCCTCATTCTAGCCTAAGCTACACTTTGCCCTCTCTCAATGAGTTGTCCCCCCTCCATGTCACCTAGAACACAAGAACAATGCATCATGTTAGACTAGGAGGTTTTGGATTTGATGTTGTCTCATCATGAGTGAATTGCAGGAACAGGTATAATGATAGATCATGGCAAGATGACAAAAATTATGAAGAAGGATCGCACATGCTAGAAGACTTACTTGCAGCTAAACAGATGCACCAAGCATATCAAGCAACAAGCAAAAGGAACACATGCATTTAACCATCAAGCAAGAACAAGACCATCGAAAACCTTGCAGCATTATGCCATGCAAAGGAGAAGACAAAACACATCAAGAGCACATCCATCTCTCAGCAGCACAGTAGCTTGACATGGACACCATAGTTAACCAATACATGTTAGCAATGTCATGTCGAATTGCATCATGATCTGTCTTAGCCACATCACCATTATGCGTCATGTCCGTTGTAACTGAATGTAATGTAAAGTGAAGTCCAATGGATGCACACAAGAAGTCGAAGAGTCATGTCAGTTGAAAAGTCATGGGAAGTTGAACAGTCACAAGGGTAGTCTAAGAGTCACAAGGGTCAAGCATAACCCTTGGCTATATATATCCCTCCCATTTTATGAGTAGGGAATTTTCACCTTCGCTCCTCCCACATAGCCTTCAGAGTCTATAGTCTATTCTTTGAGGAGCGAGGAGTGGCCCCAATGCCCCACTACTAGGACTAGTGATGTATGGTGTACAAATGTGTCTTGGAACTTTTGCTTAATTCAGAAGCTTGTTAAGGCCGACACGTTTTCACACATTTTTTGTATATGTTTGTAAGACTACTCTTAAAACATTTGTAATGCATGTTTTCTTAACCTGTACTAAGATAGTTGAACTAATTTGGTTATTTTAGTACTTGCATTATTGAATATGTGTTGTATTGTTTATCATTGTTGTCCCATCCTTGTGGACTACTCTACAGGACATTAGACATACCATTATTGTTTACTAGTTATGAATATTGTCACCTCTATGTGGACTAGTCTTCTAGATGGTGTATATGTTTCCCCTTTGCACTTTGGTTTCAACAGCTGCTACATCCGATGTGGACTACTCCGTTGGATGTTGGACATACTCTTGTTTGTTCATGTGTGTCTCTCGCTGAGTGGTATTATTACCTCTCATCTAGAGGCTCACTTTACTCTCTCCTTTTACGGTAAGAGAACCCAGACACAAGTTACATTATGCACTCACCAGGCATACTCACCTCGCTTTTTAAAGATACAAGCATAACACTTTCATGTGATGAACAACAAGAGCTAAGGAATATCACTAAGATAATAGCAACTAGGCCATTGTACTAGATGGGACTCCTACACTGAACGGTGTGAGTTCTAGTTGGGACTTCATACTGGGGATATCCCTAAATTTTGGAGGGTCCAACACCATCAACATTTATGGTGCTAGAAGAAGGGCCACCAATAGTTTATGGTTGAATATCCTACCAACCCCACTTATCTATCATCTAGTGAAGGAAGTAACAAGAATTTCCTCTCCACCATGTGCAACTCTGAAGTTGGTTATTCCTCGCCTCCCAGACCAAAACAAGAAATTTTGTATCATCAAATCCATGTTGTCTGTCCCATCACCTGCTAATTCGCTAAATTGTTGGACTAATTCCAGGAACGCAGATGCTTCCATACTCACAGAAGAAGCAAAACACTACTCCCACAGGAGTGGTAGTCTCATCTATGGAAGAAGAAATCCTCGCCACTCTTGAAGAGATGGAAGAAGTTGTTGAAAACAAAGAGGAACCTCTAGTCTTCCAAGAAGAAGAATAATATAACCTCTTACTCTTGGGCTTGAGTTATGGAGGAGGTAGCAGAGGAAGTGGAGGCGTAGACAAACCAACAGTTTCAGAGGTAGAACTATCATATTCAGAAGAGGAGGAGGAGGATGAAGAAGAGGAAAACATGGCTGACCAAAATATGGAATGGATGACCCAGGGCCCATTGGCACTCCTTGGTGTCTTGCATAATTTGTCAAGGCATGCAAAGAAGATGTTGACAAAGTATGACCCTGATAATATAGTGAAGGCGGAAGATCATTTAGACATGTTCTACCTACATCTGCAAACACTCGAGGTATGTTATGATGACATTGCATGTAGACTATTTCCATGTACCTTGGATGGTAAAGTAGTTATATGGTACCATAGCCTTCCTGTGCACTCAATTCAGAATTGGGGGTGTGTTTAAGAGAATTTTCCTTGAGAATTTTGCTGAAGAGAAAAACCCTGCCATGTTGCTAAAAGAGTTGGGTAGTATCAAGATGGAGCAGAAAGAAAAAGTCCAAGATTTTAACAAGAGGTTTAACTGTATCTTAAACAAGTTCAAAATAGACACCAAACCTCATGACTCCATCACGGTTGACTACTACACATCTGCATTGCCAACCAGCATTGCACAATTCGTCAAGCGAGCTACGAAACCAACACTATTGGAAAATTACCAAGAGGCAATTGTTGTGGAGAAAGACCTACGTGCTATTGGAGTCATTGTAGATGATGAATCAACTAAGGACTCCAAAGACATAGGTAGGAGGTCTCAGACTACTGTGAGTAAGGAAAAGAAAAAGGAAGAAAGTGAAATTCAGAGCCTTACTCGTCTTATCAAATCGTTGACAGCCAAAGTTTCCAAACTCAGATAATGGACGAGAGAGACAAATGTGAATAGTAGGCCTCCCAAGTTTGTGCAAAGGAAGAACGTGACTTCGGGGAGAAACAAAAACCACCTCACCAAAATTGTGTAGAGATATAACCTTGTTCTCAACCTGAATGTGATCACGACAAATCATTATTGCGAGTTCCATAGTGAACGACATTCAGAAAAGACTTGCCCAGGATGGAACCAAGGAATGAGCACTCTAGCTACATAGTTGACCGACCAATTCTCATCTAGTGAGTAGGCTCGACCTGAGGATGAAGGTGAGGAAGAAGATGCTACATCCGATGAAGCTCCAAGTGTTGGGCATGTAATCAACATGTATCAATACACTCACACAACCCAACAAATGACCATCAAGAAGGAGCCTTCGAGTGACCGGCTAACCCCAAAGAAAAACAATCGATACAAATTGAGAAGTTCAGGGGACCCCACTGTGTTTGAGATACCGAAATAATAGGTAAAAAAATATCTTCTCAGATCGGTAGATCCACCGGTGATCCCAATATAGAAAACTCAAAAAAAGTCTAGGAAGATAGTTATAGCTAAAAGTACATCCATGAGAAGCAAAGACAAGAGCAGACCACCAAACAACACGAACACAAGTCTACCCCCGGCATCTTGGTGAGTCTTCCTGCTTTGGACTACAACATTGATGAAGACATGAAAAGGACCCTTCCGAACATATCTCTGTATGAGTAAACCAGGATCACGGGTCAGCGGGATATTATTTTGCGTGCAGTAGGGAAAACCTCCATAGACAGTGTTGTCCCTTCCAGCAAAGGACTAAGTAAGTCTCCCAACTCACTCGAATCCATGCTCAATGCACTCCGTATGGAAGAAGAAAACTCGTTTTGCCCACCATTTTTTTGTCATTTGATCTATCCAACTTCAATGTCCACAATTTTTCAGTTGATTATGGCACATCAATCAATGTCATGCCACTCTCCATTGCTAAGAGGATCAATGCTCAATGGAGCAGCACAATGGTGCAGATCATCCAACTTGACAGAACATGTGTACTAGCCATTGGTGAACTTCAGGACGTGATCATCCGGTTATCATCTGATGGACGAGTTCATTAGTGCATTAACATTGTGATTGTGGACATCATGGAAGCATATGGCTTACTACTCATTAGAGACTGGTCTAGAAAGTTGCAAGGATATGTTTCTACAAACTCGTCACACTTATGGCTTTCAAACAAGGGTAGAAACAACCAGATCTAGGTGTTGCTGGAAAGGTACATGAAACAAAAAATTACTCCCTTGAATGGTGAAAATGAACTGTTGAATTTCGCAGAAGTCATGTTAGGAAATTACTTTCTGGAAACACATCTGGGGTGTTATCTGACACAACTAGCCCCAACCCCACCAAACACACAGGTGGGTCTCCTTCTTTGTGCAACTGGTGAAAATGAAACCTGTACCATAGATTGTAATAGTAACAACAGTAGTGACAATACTACTAGCACAACAAAGGTTTCTTGTACAGATAATATGCGTACCTTATACTTTGACGGATCCAAGACACTTGAGGGATCTGGAGCCAGTTGTGTTTTGACAAAACCGTTGCAAAGGAAACATTTAGTCTCAAGTCGCTTGGAGTTCGAGTGCACGAACAACACCATCGATTATGAAGCACTCATTTTGGGCTTACAAAAATCCATCAGCCTCAACATTATTGTCTTAAAAGTGGTAGGTGATTCAGATATTATGGTGTGTCAGGTATGTAACACCATACACAGTGTTTCACCATGTCTTAAGAGTTATCAACAAGAGGTATGTCGATTTATCTCTAACTTCCAAGCTTTCAATATTATTTCTTTACCAAGAATGCATAATGCAACTACATATGCTCTAGAAAATGCAGCTACTAGGATCACACTGCTGAGGGATAGATTTTATGTTGAAATTTTGCATAAGCCATCTATCCCTGATAACATCTCTAATTTATGTGTTTTTTATTATGATCAATACATATTGCATTTCATGGATAACATGGATGTCTTCAAGGATGCAATGATAGATGAAGATGAGCAAGAGCAGTCTCTACAGAGTGCAGCTTCAATATGTCGAGCGTGATAAAATTTCCAGTGTTCAAAGGAGAAGCGAACGAAACTGGAACAATTTTGGTTTGTAGTAAAAGTGGTATGGGAAGCACAAGGAGTCATGGATGAAAATATAAAGAAGGCAACACTGGTAAGCAGGATCGCACACTAACATGGTACATTAAACATTCTAATGACCATCCAAACACAGGGGTCACATATATCCAAGCTGCACTGAACAAAGAATTTAGCAGGCCAAAATCAGAGACACAGTCGATTATCAGGTTTAAGGAAATCGTGATGCTTCCAGGCGAGACCCCCTGGGAGCTGGATCAAAGGCTGAAGAGTATGATTTGTGAATCCAACATGACCTTGACGGATAGACATCACCGTGCATGGTTTGTAGCATCACTAACACCGCATCTAAGGACCGCATCGTCACAATAGAAGTTATCCACCCATGTTGAAGCTTTGGAGATTGCAATGAGACAGCACGAGACCCCGATACAAGATCCTGGCCTGGGAGTCCAAAAAATCCATGTGCAACTAAAAAATATGTGTCTAGAAATGTAGAGTTTGAAACAGGACAGGACAACTCGTCCAGAGGCGCGCGAGGAGGTATGGTGCATAAATTGCAAGGGACAAGGACACGGCAAGGACCATTGTCCAATCTTCATGAACTACTTGGCGGGAGGAGGGCTGATGCCGTTAAGACCAGAAGCACAAGTAGGACCAAACGCGGCTCCTGCATTATGGTGTGTGATTTCTCAGATATGAGGAAAACATAGTACGAATAATTGTCACCTATTATAGAAGTATACGCAGACGTCCCAACAGTTGCTCTGTAATTTCTACAAATCAGTAGGCCATGACGAATGCACCTATAGAATTTATGAACTGATGATGGATCATACTCTTGCCTATAGAGTTCAGACTGAAATGTGAACCCTCGATCAAAATGCAAGAATGGCGTGCACTGGATTCCAGGGGTGTAGATGAGGTCGATGCAGAATGGGAGTAGGAAGGGGTCGTAGACAGCTGATTTGTTACAATTGTGGAGGTCCAGGGCATTATGCTCGCGATTGTACAAATCTGACAAGGGCATCATGTTTATATTGTACCTAGTTTGATCATGAGATAGAGGACTTCCCTACACTGATAGCGAGGTTACATGATAAAGGAACACTCTAACTTGCCTCGACTCAGAACCTACAAATGATGAGGTCTAAGCCACACAAAGAGGACCCGAACATAAACATCATGCTCTGAAGCGGTATCACAACAAGAGAGGACAAGGGCAAGCAACTTGAAGAAAGTGTGCGGGTTTGTAAGGGTCCCACAAATGAACTTGAATTTGATTTGGAGCATGTGAAGGCGACGTTCATGGAAGCTAAGAAGAGCTTCACGGAGGCCTCCACTTCAGGCAGTAAGGATCAACTAGAACCGGAGATGGATCCTTCAATGCTCACCACATTTCTAAAGACATTCATGAAGTTGTTGCGTGATAGAAAAGTAGTGAAAGGACTGCAAGAGCTCATCACTAGATGTGCTGGATCAGGGGAACTGCGTGTATTCTGGAAGCTCAGAAAGAACACATCGTGAATAGGAAGGGAAATGAGATTGGCTGCGCAAATTGGGGAGTATGAAATGGATCAAGTAATTCTGGATCTAGGATTAGATGCGAATGTACTGCCAAAGAAGACATGGGAGCACATGGTCAGGCCCGCGTTGCAATGGTCCCCTATTCAATTGTGAATGGCAAACCAGCAGAAGATCCTACCAATGGGAAGATTGCAGGGAGTAACAGTGGATATTGAATGTGCGAGCGAGCTTGCAGATCTCTAAGTGATAGAGATTGTCGATTACAGCAATCCCTATCCCACGCTACTGGGAATAGATTGGGCCACTGATGTGAACAGAGTGATAAATCTAAAGAAGTGCAAAATGATTTTTGATAAAAGGTCACTGCTCGTAGTGGTACCCTTAGACCCTATGGAAGGATCACGCTACACGGAGCCAATGCATGACGACGAGAGCAACGATGATCTAGACTCTATCTATAAGATAACCGCTTGGGAACAGGATTGGGTGATTCCAACTGCGGATGGTAGGATTTCGTGGGAGCACGAAAGCTCCTACACATCGAATTCAGATGAGTAAATAGAACGATGGCAGAACCGGTTACATGAGGTAACCACTCTCAATTGCAACATGATGGTAAGATCACTGCACTATGTGACAATAGAGGAAAGGAATCTTCCTATGTATGATGGGCTGACAACGGTGGATGAATTCCTGAACAAATTTGGAAGAGAGGTGCTAGAGCAACATCGTTTTGACACTCTGAAATGGGCACTGCACGTTATGCTCACAAGGTGGTGGGGTGTGCGTCAGAGAAGTTTTGAGAATTGGCGCGAATGCAGAATGCTGATGCTTATACAATTTGGAAAGCCTCAACTATGGATGGAAAACAGGTATGATGGATGAAAAAACCTGCACGCCCACCTCTCCAAATGGGTATAGGCGTATGGTACGTGGCTTGCACGAACGCACACCGTCCTCATGATAGAAAATAGAAAAAATTGCAGGAGTGGGCACGATAAAGGCATGAACGACAAAGTATGATACGACCAAGCGAGCTGAAGATTATACGCAGGGAAGGCTTTGACAAGGTGTGCGAAGTGTTGAACATGGTCCACCATGTGAGATGCACTCATTGGGACTTGCATGTATGAATGGTTCTATGGGCTTATAGGACCATGTGCCAAAACTTGACTACACAAGCACTTCTAAAACTGAAGTATGAAGCAGGGGCTATGATCCCTACAAAGCAGGAGAAGCCTAGTCCGTGCATAGTAGCACCTGTAGATACGAAGGCCAACAACGAAGGAATCACACAGCCATGAGAAACAGAACACATAAGACTCGAGGAAGAAATCCAATAAGGAAACCTTAGCCTTCGCAAAATTGAAAAAGACCGGGTACGGCTAAGGGAGAAAAGTGCATTGATGGACACGGAGGTCAAGAAGTTGGAAGACAAAATAAAGGAAGCATTTCTCTCCGAAAAACCGAGGATGGTAAAGCAAGGTGCATACAATCATATTGACAAGTTAAATGACTATCGTCGTGAATTGGTTAGGCTGCTACCTTGGCTTGGACCGCATATTGTGAAACATAGAGACCAGGGTAGTACGTTGCAAGTAGTAAAGTGTGCAATGCCAATAATAAAAATGGAAGGTGAGGATTCTCCGCGAACCGTGGTGGAGGACGAGATGGAGCCCCGCACTGGTAGTGCGACCACCTGACTAACCATAGGAAGAATAGTCTTAGCACTCCAGGTAGTTGAAAGGGAGTGCGGGACTATAAACTATTCTTCTTGGGAGCTTCACGATATGGGAGATGTGCACAGAAGTAGAATGTCACAAGGTTTGTGACCGCACACTAACGGCTGCACTGCCGCGGGGGTTGGCTGGGAAGTGACCATTGAGGTCACTATTCATGATGGGATCTACGATATGAGGCCAAATGGAGTGGAAGGCAAGCATTTAGATGCGATTTATGGGCAAGATTTGGGAAAATCTACTGCCAAGAAAGCATTAATGGCCTGAAATTGGGGGGAATGGTTGAATTCATATTCAAAAGGCGCTATAAAACATAGAGGGTTGGCCAGCAAACAATACTTGGTCATTTGAGAGTTGAGCATTTGAGCAGAGCATTGAACATTGAGAGCCAAGTAGTAAGTGAGTCCCTAAGTTCGCGAGTGACAGAATATAGCCTAGATACGATGACAACCACTAAAGATGGTTTGCGAATCTAAGAGGTAACCACCAGTGAGGCCGCGCAGACCCTAACGGTGGAGGACATCCCAGAAGGTGCTGAGGTTTTGGCAGAGATCCTTAAATCACCACGAACGCCGTGGTCCAAGAGAGATAAACAGGAAATGGCTCCCATACTCATGTCCCCAAGGAACCCGCTATGTAGTAAGATATCAAAGGCCGAAAAGGGGAAAGTTGTCACGATCAACACAGAAGAGGAGGAAGAAGATTTGTAGGCCCTTATCATTGTAGGTGAAGAAGAAGAAGACATGGAGGAAGACATTCAACTAATACACTCTGCGACAAAACTGCCCACATAGGGTGGAATCGAGTCTGTAATCAGAGAAGAGATTAATCAAGAAAGGTTTTTTTACCAATTCCGTTTATCTGTTCTGAGTTATTATATGTTTGATATCATTCGCAAATATATTATTTCTTTACTGCGCGCACTTGTATGAATGGTGAATCTTGTTAAGTATAACTGGAAACCTACAAATAAGCTAAGTTAATCAACTAATATTGGGTTACTAGTAAGGACTTGGGTAATAACATTGTTCAGCCCCCGAGTAGGGTTGCGTGAAGGCAACATCTCAAGCTGCGAGGAATGGGTAAGTGCGCATAGCAATGTCTATGTAGGGTCAAACCGCGGACCACTTGAAACCTTCAGATATCTCGAGGGTGTGGAAACCAGATATCTTGAGGGTGTGGAAACCTGGTTCTAGCACCCTCCCCTACTACTTTGGCGAGACCTCAGTCCGCACTCCATGGACTGTTGCCGAAAGGGATAGTAGTACCAAGATTTGTTTGGCTAAATCACCTTTGAACCTGGGTTAGGCCCCAACAAGCCAACAAATCCCAAAGCTTCTGAAGAAAGTGTCACTTCCATATTACGAGATACTAGTGTATTAACTTGACTACAAAGTGAAAAGCTTGGGGTAACCCCTTTGAGTTTCCCATTCATTCACGTTGTAAGAAAGCTACCACATCAAAATATGAATCATATACCAGTGAGATCACATCACCATTCCCTCCATTTACTTCCCCTTTCACTTCTACTCAATCCGACTCTTCTCAACAATCCATTTTTTCAACTCAAACAATTAGTGTTGCTACCAGTAGTACTAGTCCAATAGTAAGTTCTTCACCAACCCTATCTACTTCTAGATCTGCCTCATCATCTCGCAACCTTCAACACCAGTTATGGCTAATCAACCTGCTCAACCGTGGACAAACTGTGGTGTTGTACTGGTTACTAATCCAAATTCTCTCCCAACAAACCTAGAAAAAGGTTACCTAAGTATAATCTTGATGATGATCTTCCTGCTGAAGAATATCTAAATAACTTTATGTTAGCCATGAACCTTAATGGAGTTGCACATGAAGATGTTGTTATCAAAATGTTTCCTTATACTTTCCAGGTATCTGCCGGATCTTGGTATTTCTCCATTCCAACAGGCTCAATAAGAAACTGGGATACTTTTGAAGAAATATTTCTTGCAAAATATGGCGATGATAGAACTGTGGCATCTGTAATCAATGATATTTCCAACCTAAAAGCAAGTTCAGACAAAAGGATCAAAGACTTCAACTCTGGGTTTAACAAGTTGCTGAACAAAATCATAGCTGCCTCTAAACCTGCAGTAGATGTAAAAATAGAGTGGTACATATCCTCCCTTCCCTTTAATATTGCAATTTTTGTAGATAAAGCCAATAAGGCTACCCTTATAGAAAACATGAAAGAAGCATCGTTTGTAAAAAGAAGAATTATTGCCTTAGAAAAGAGATCACGGATAGAAGAAAGGAAATAAAAGAAAGTGACATTCAAGGAATATTCAAAAAAGAAAGCTCCAAAGGACCCTTTCGACCTTGAAGGCCTTCAAAAGGTGCTAAAGACCATGTCAAATCAAATGGTCGAAATCAAGAAATAGGTTGCAGAATCATCTGCTCCCAAGAAATATTCCCACCCATTCAAGAGAAATCCTTCTTCTACATCCTAGCCACCAAATACTATTTCAAACGTTGAATCCGATCAAGAACCGGAAGAAGACTTAGCAACCGAAGAAGAAGAAGAAACTGGAGAAGAAGTTGAGTTAAATGGAATTTGGGATTTTATTCTTCCAACTGAACAGGAAACAAAAGCTATGCCAATAACTACAAGAATTAAAAGCTCTATTGATACGTCTACAACAAATGAGAAACATAAATTTGCTACTCCTGTAAAGGAGAAAACAGTAAGTAAGAAATCTGAGACTACTCAAACTGATTCTATAATTTCCATTAGATCCTCCAACTACTTCTAAAACTTTAGTAATCTTGGAAACAATGGAATATAATATAGTCAAAGATATGAAAAAGTTGAGAGCAAATATTTCATTAAATGAATTGACTAAAATCAAATAACAACATAAAATCTTACTTAGAGAATTAAAAGTAGTTCTTGTAGCTCCTTTACCATCCGTTCTAGTTACTCAAGCTGCTAAAGATATGGGAAAGCCTCCTTCATCTTCAAACAAAGTAAATCCCACAGACCTAGTTCTAATAGGTGATATATCTATCTGTCATACTCCTCCATTTCTTCTTACTTATGAGATTTTCAAAAATAATGTCCATAATTGCCTTGTTGATTTAGGAGCCTCTTCAAACATCATGCCAAGAACTGTGTGCACTAAATTAAATATTACACCTCAAAAATTTGTTGTGCACATATTTCAACTAGACAGGACAAAAGTAGAGGTACTTGGAGAAATGATATCAGTTTCAATCAGGCTTTCCTCCAACCCAAAAGTTTCACAGGTAATTCATATTCTAGTGGTTGATATCCCTAAATTTTATGGTTTAATTTTGAGCATGGATTGGTCTGAAAAGTTAAATGAATACTTTGCAACTAATTGGTCTCATATGTGGTTACCATACAATGCTAAGCCTAACCAAATTAGAGTAAACCATGAGAAATTCATGAAGTACACAGTCACTGATCTCGAGGGAAGAATTGAACCTGTATCTTTCACCAATAATATCATTGGAAATTACTCAACTGAGTCATTCTTAGGATCCTTTAACGCATAAAGATCTCCCTTTCTAAATAATGCTATAGTATCTCAGCTAGAAAATTTTCCACAAAAAGATGCTTCCAAGTGTATATATGTAGTTGATAAACTTGTTGATAGTTCATTACTAGGGACCCTTTATTTTGATGGTTCCAAGTTTGAAGATGGTGTAGGTGCTGGATGTATCTTAATCAGTCCGTGAGGAGAGAAAACCATGTTAGCCTGCAAGCTTGAATTTCAATGCACTAACAATACTGCAGAATATGAAGCATTAATTCAAGGGCTATACAAAGCCATTGGCCTTGATGTCAATTATTTGCAAGTATGTGGAGACTCTGAAATAGTTATTAAATACATAAGAAACACAATCCATTGTGTGTATGGGCATCTCAAACATTACCAATCCTTAGCCCAAAATCTTACTTCTCACTTCATTGCTTTTAACATTTCTTCAGTCCCCAGATTACAAAATGCAAGTGCTAATT
Source organism: Pinus taeda (assembly GCA_000404065.3). Lineage (NCBI taxonomy): Eukaryota > Viridiplantae > Streptophyta > Pinopsida > Pinales > Pinaceae > Pinus > Pinus taeda. The sequence goes on from APFE030655251.1 coordinate 58,492, forward strand.
TACTTTTCAATATAGCATCTAAGCTTATACCTTCAGAGGAATTTAGTCCAAATAGATTTTCTATAGAGTTAATTTTTAGACCATCCATCCCTGATAATGTAACAAATTGGAGAGTGTTTAATAATGATGTTGATATAGTTGATTTCCTTACATTAGAAGGATCTTACGAGGAACAAATCATAGATGAACATGAACATGACTTTCAAATCAACCATAAACAAGATCAAAATCCAATTCCAAAGCCTGTAGTAAAAATGGAACATCTCTATGATTTGAAAGACAGATTTAAAAATATTACCAACTCCAAGACTCAGAGTTCTACTTTGAGATTTGAAGTGGTAAACCTAGGCACAACTAAAAAGCCTCAAAAAATCAACCTAGGTCTTGGTTTATCATCCGAGGAAAGGATATCATTCATCAAATTGTTAAAAACATATAAAGGTGTCTTTGCCTGGGATTATTTAGATCTCAAGACCTGTGATACCTCTGTAATTCAACACACTATACTGATGACCTCTAATGAGAAACCAGTTCAACAAAGGCTTAGAAATATTCATCCAAACCTTGAAAGCCAAATCAAATCTGTATTAAACAAACTTCTGAAATCAAAGATAATATTTCCCGTTAGACACTCAAAATGGGTATCAAATATCGTTCCTGTCGGGAAAAAGAATGGAGATATTAGAATTTGATTTGAAGGATAACTTTCGTTTGCATACCATGGAGAAAATATTGTAATCAGTTGCGGGCTCTGACTTAATGCCTTTTCTATATGGATTCTCAGGATATAATCAGATTCTTGTACATCCAGATGACAGACTAAAGACAACATTCAAGACCAAGTGGGGGACATACGCTTATCTGAAGATGCCTTTTGGACTTATCAATGCAGGTGCTACATTTCAATGCGCCATGGATATTGCTTTTAAAGGTCTGATTAATAAATCAATTGTTATTTACCTAGATGACGTCACAGTCTACTCTAGGAACAACATTTGGATGACCTAAAGCATATTTTTGAAAGATGCAAGAAATATGGTATTTCTCTAAATCCCAAAAAGTCATACTTTGCCTTAGCAGAAAGAAAACTCCTCGGATTTATAGTGTCCAAGAAAGGAATTTATATTGATCCTAATAGAATCCAAGAAATTGAAAAGATTCCTCTCCCATGTAACAAAAAGACCATGTAATCATTCAAAGGCCAGATTAAGTTTGTAAAAATATTTGTTCTCGATTTTTCATAGATTGTTCTACCCCTTTAATCAATGATAAGAATGAATGTAATCTTTAAATGGGGTAAAGATGAAAGAGGGTCATTTCAATTAATCAAAAAAACCATTATCAATGCTCCTTCTTTAACAACTCCAAACTTTCTCAAACATTTTGCATTTTACACATTTTCATCTGATACATCATATGCAGTATTTTTAACACATCTGAATGATCAAAACATCGAGGCACCTATCTCTTTTTTCAGTTCCAATTTACAGGGTGTCGAGTTAAACGACTCTAATATTGAGAAACATGATTTTGTTGTATTTAAAACCTTAAAACATTTTAGACCTTTTCTCCTTAAAACTCATATAAAAATAGTAGTACCTTACCCTGCAGTGAGGTGATTATTAATTCAAAGAGAAGTGGGGGAGAAAAGAGTAAATTTGGTCACTGCACTTCAAGAGTACGATGTAGAAATCCAACCAACTAAAATTGTTAGGGTCCAAGGTTTTTGCAGAATGCTATCTGGAGCTTCCCATTTATCAAGAGAAGAAGACCTAGGTAATGAAGTGTAAATATCAGAGGTAAGCGTCAATAGTGCACAATCACAGTATGCTGATTTGAAGTTTTATTTAAAGAATGGATATGCTCCTATGCATCTCAATTACAAAACAAAGCATGTTTTAAGGTTGAAATCAAATCATTATGAATCAATTAATGATGTATTATTTAGAAAAAATTATGATTCAGTATTATTAAGATTCCTAGAGAAACCTGAACCTGAAAAGGTTATGTAGGAGTTACATGATGGACCAGCTGGAGGTCATTTCAAAAGAAACACCAAAACTCATAAAATCATGCATGCAAGTTATCATTGGCCAACACTATTCAAGGATGCACATGACTACGCAAGAAAATGAAAAACTTGTCAAACTGCAGTTGGAAGAGAAAAGAAACCAGCATTCCCTTTATAGCCAGTAAATATCCAACAACCATCTGAACAATGGGGATTAGATATAATTGGTGAGATTGTTCCTAACTCTTCCAAGCAACACAAGTGCATCCTTACATCTACTGATTATTTCACAAAATGGATAGAAGTTATCCCACTAAAGGTAGATAACACAAAAAGTATTACAGACTTTATTGATCGATACATAATCACTAGGTTTGGCTTACCTACAACTTTAATGTCTGATAATGCATCTTATTTTTCTGGAAATACTATGGTAGAATTTTCCTTAAAAAGAGGTTTCAAATTGAAGTATCCAACCAACCATTATCCACAAGGTAATGGATTAGCTGAATCAACAAACAAAAACCTTATCAGAATCATCAAGTAGACTATAGACCAAAATCATAGGAATCGGCACAAAGCATTGACATTTTCTCTTTGGGAAGATAGAATAACACAGAAGACCTCAATCAGTTCTTCTCCTTTTGCTTTAGTTTATGGAAAAAAATCAGTTCTCCCACAAACATAGCAATCCAATCTCTCACCCTAGTGCAATTTATTAATGAAAATCCTTCCTCTTCTCTTCAAGCAAGACAATTACAGATCCTTAAGCTTGAAGAAGAAAGAGAAAAAGCTAAATCCACCCATTCCCATCATCAACAGTTAGTCAAAGCCTCTTTTGATACAACCTCTGCTAATCATAAAACCTTTGAAGTAGGTCATCTAGTTTTGAAATGGGACAAAGCAAATGAGGAAAAGGGAAAACACACCCAATTCCAAAAACTGTGGCTTGGACCATTCCAAGTCATTGAGAAAATTGGTCCAACAACGTTTCTTTTACAAAACTTGTCAGGTAGAGTAGATTCTTTTCCCATTAATGGAAAAATTCTAATAAAATACTTTTCCTAGAAGACAACCTCTTCTAATTTTGTATCATATTGTCTTTAAGATTCTTATGAAAATAAATGTTAAGTAGTATTTACTTTTGGCTTCTCAAAATAAAGTCTCTGACAATATTTTTATTTTTCGCTTCTATAAATAGGGAAAGTTGAAGAAATAATTAGAGAATTTGAGGATCAAAATGAACTTCATTTCTTTGGAAAAACTTGACCTTGCTAAAAAAAATTATTCTATGAACAAGATCTTATCTTTATAAAGTATAGATGTTTCGTCATCAGTCAAGAAAAGAATCTTTAACCTAGTAAGGACTTTCTACAAATGAGTATCTCAAAACTCTATTATTATCATCCAAAACTCTTAAAAATGGCCAATGATTCACCCCATCTGATAAAATTTTTTTTTTTCAGAGTGTAATTCTAAAATATGCAAAAACTTAAAAGATAATAAGTCTCATTACGAGCTTGATTACCATGATCATAGGGGAATAATTAAACTGATATTACCAATACTGCATATCAAAACATGGTAATAGCCAATGATCTAATCAATCAAAGGACAAGGGGTGTCATCAAGAGCCATCTTGTTCAGTTTAGTTACAACCAGTGAATGGCATTGTCATTATTGGGTTACCAAACTTAGAAAATGTCTTTTAAGAAACTTGAAAAGAAAAATTACATAAAAGGAAAAAACAAGATCCAAACGAGAAAGAAAGAAAAACAATATCATTTTGAATTTTGGAAAATGCTTTGGATGGGACAATGAATTATTGTTGGTTAAAAGATAACCCTGATGAGGCTATGAACACCTATTGGTAGTAGAGGCTCTATCTATGATAAATGAGTAAACATTAAAAACTAATCTATAGAAGACATCTACTATATCTCTTCAAATATTAGTATAGACTCATGCAAACATTTCTATTTTTATCATTACAATAGTAAAGTTGTTGAATAATTAAAATTGAGTGAGTGATTATGATTTCAAAGAAATGTTGTTTAGTTTGTAACTCATGTAATTATTATTCCTATAACTCTTCTAATTTTGAAAGTTTTAGAGATTTCAAAAGACCAATCTGAGATAGTTGGTTCCCCCAAGTGAATTACCAATTGTTGTACTATGTAACAACCCCCCCCCCCATTTTATAGGGATGAATAGTTAGTATTTGACATATAAATGGGGACCCTTTTAAATTTTTATATTTTCAGAATAAGCGCTAACTCTAAAAATTTGCCTTAAGCCTTTAGAAATGAACCCATACTCAAAACTCTTATTATTGCAAATCACATCCCATAGTTTTCCATGTGACAATTATAAACATCCTAAAGAAAATCCTGAAATGTGATATGCGATAAAGTCTCTGTCAAGCGGAAAGAGTTATTTTTGCTGACAAAACTAACCTCCCTAGGAGTCTAAGACTCTCTAGTGACAAACAAGACAATTAAGAGAAATCCTTCTCTAAACATGCATTATCATATGAGAAACCAAGTGTTTTTCGATCCTACCTGAAGTCCAACGCTGTTGTAGTAGTCTAGCCTCGTCGATCTAGATGAGCTCCTCCTTCACTTCGAAACCTGCATACATTAACAATCAAACGATTACATAACACCTGAATATCTCATAAAACAAAACATATTCAACATATAGACCAAGGAGTATATGAAACAATTCATTAACAGCAAATCATTGAGAAGAATGGACTTATTTGTATTAATAGGAAACAAAAGAAACCATTACAACCTGAGCCTTGGTGTTGTGCAAGTTCCTCCCAGGGTCCAGCAAGAGTTTTCCTCTACTTTGACAAGCTCACCCACTTCCAAATGAAACAAGAAAGGATGGTAATCTCTCCTCACAAGCTTCACAATGGAAGTCCTAATTCCAGCAGCATCTACCCTTTGGAATGTTCAGCTTTCAACCTCCCCTCCTTTGGCCCAATTCCTGTATTTATAGTGTTCTAGAGGAAGTTATTCAGGTCCACCATCAATGGGATACTCCCTCTTTTGGATGGGGTAGCTCCTCTCTTGATGGGATAAGTTCCTCTATCATAGGGATGCATGAACCATCTGGAGGCGCTCAATACACGTCAAACACTCTACTAGAAAGCTCTAGAAGTGACCACAAGTAACTTTTTTAAGATGAAACTCGCGCCTTTTGACCTTTACAGGAGTACGCACCCATCCCTTGACTTACAGAGCGTACTAATACGCAGGCACAATGAGCTTGGGATGCGTACACGCAAGCAAGGTAGAGAGAACCTACGTACCCAGAGATAAACATGATTTTTAATGACTTTCTCTCTTTTTGAAGTTTGACATGGAGAGCAGAGGTATAAGGCTTGACAAGGAGGATAATATGACTATTGATGGAGCCATATTAACTGCAGATATTCATGGTGACAAATTTCAGTGTAACAGATTGCCCC
>APFE030655251.1:97729-113586 GCA_000404065.3 Pinus taeda
CAGTGGGATCTTCCCTCCACCGTCACCTTGGGTAGAATCCTAAGATAATGGTCATTAAGGTCACCAACAACAACAAATACACCTGGGGGAACAGTCTACACTCCGACAGTACGCAAGGGCAGAGTAACAAGCTCAATCCCCTTACGGCTCCTTGACAATGGTTAATCCAAGGTTTACCGATAAGTGATCCCCTGGCTCCTCAACAATAATTTGAGGTTTACCGTTTGTTATACGTGCGTGTCTGGCGTCGTTCCCAATGAGGGAGGATTGATCCCCTCACTGGTTCGGACACGAGCTCGTGCTTCTCCTTTAAGAGGAGCTTTCCCAGAGTATAAATGCAACAGCTAGATTTATCCTATCACAAGATAAGCTACTTGTTTTGTTTAATAGTCTTGGAGAGTTAATTACTTCACCTACTCCAAGACACTAGCCTGATCTATGTTGGTGCTTTAGAGCCCTAGAAAAATAAAAATTTCTAAGTTAATTTTACTTTAAGCGTTGATTTTAATAACTGTTCTTTAAGACAAAGGTGATGGATATGAAACTTGGTGGTGTATAGACTCGACTCCAATTCTCTAAAAAATGCACCTAAGATGATTTACACTATTTTTCTTTTCAATGAATTTTCTAATTAAGAGAGTTGAGAGAATGCAATCTTTTGATAAAAACAACTTTCTTAATAAACAATCAAAGAAACAATTTCTTTATCTTTTCAAAGCGCACAAAACATGACCACTCATTACTTCACGAAAAATTCCTTTTTCTTTCAAAACTTCAAATGCTACTCTAAAACAGACTTCACAAAGGAGATCTTTTATATTTTCCTATTTAATAAAGCATGTAAAACTAACCTAATCAAAGCAATTTCAAGATCTATGAAAATCTATGAAAACTCACTCAAAAAGCAAATCAAAGGGAATTTACCTAAATTTACCTAACAAGTAAATCTAAGAAGCAAAAGCCTACTAAGATAATTCCGGGATGTTTTACTTGGTAACAATCAGTACAAGGACTAGTTTATGCAGAATCACAAACTAATCAAAACAAAAAATCAAACTCTTTTTGTTCTTTTTTAAAATGAAATTCACAACTTAAATGAAAAAGCTATTTTGAAATTTCGCCAAGATGCAACACAAAGGTAGGTTACTCACGCGGGTAGACTTTACGACTGGTCCGACTCCTAAGAAGACTAACAAAACTAGAGATATCTAAGGTTCCACAACTTCTAAATCCAAAGTCACTACAGGACCAATACAAAAATCAAAACCCTAAGGCTAAAATCTCAATGAATTTCACTAAAACTTTCGACACTAATGGGACAAGTTCAGGTGAAGATTTTTGACAGACAACCAGTAGATCTGGGAAGTAAAGACTAAGAAAAACAAAATCTAAAAGGAAAAAATGGATAAAATTGAAATTTTCTCAATTTTAACAGGGTACGCAGGCAGCCTGTTTAACCAGGTGTGTCCACGCTCTGTGTATAAAGATACAGTGCGTACAGGTATGCACTGTGTCTAACTCAGAGAGTGCGTACTGCTGCAAAATGAAGAAAAACTAAATTCTAACTTGACTCTAAGCTAACCCACCCAAAAACATAGTCAAGCAATCAAAAAACAAAAGAAAAAAGACTCTTTTTAGATCAAAGTAATACTCAAAGGAAAAATCAATCACATCAATGGATTCCCCAGTGGAGTCGCCAATTTGTCATGCGGAAAGAGTTATTTTTGCTGACAAAAATAACCTCCCTAGGAGTCTAAGACTCTCTAGTGACAAACAAAACAAGTAAGAGCAATCCTTCTCTAAACATACATTATCCTATGAGAAACCAAGTGTTTTTCGATCTTACCTTAGGTCCAATGCTTGTTGTAGCAGTCTAGCTTCGTTGATCTAGATGAGCTCCTCCTTCACTTTGAAACCTGCATACACTAACAATCAAACGATTACATAACACCTGAATATTCCATAAAACAAAGCATATTCAACATATAGACCAAGGAGTATATGAAACAATTCATTAACACAAATCATTGAGAAGAATGGACTTATTTGTATTAAGGAAACAAAAAAGAAACCATTACAACCTGAGCCTTGGTGTTGTGCAAGTTCCTCCCAGGGTCCAGCAAGAGTTTTCCTCTACTTTGACAAGCTCACCCACTTCCAAATGAAACAAGGAAGGATGGTAATCTCTCCTCACAAGCTTCTACAAGGAAGTCCTAATTCCAGCAGCATCTACCCTTTGGAATGTTCAGCTTTCAACCTCCCCTCCTTTGGCCCAATGCCTGTATTTATAGTGTTCTAGAGGAGGTTATTCAGTTCCAACATCAATGGGATACTCCCTCTTTTGGATGGGGTAGCTCCTCTCTTGATGGGATAGTTCCTCTATCATAGGGATGCATGAACCATCTGGAGGTGCTCAATACACATCAAACACTCTTCTAGAAAGCTCTAGAAGTGACCACAAGTAACTTTTTTAAGATGAAACTCGCGCCTTTTGACCTTTACAGGAGTACGCACCCATCACTTGACTTACAGAGCGTACTAATACGCAGGTACAATGAGCTTGGGATGCGTACACACAGGCAAGGTAGAGAGAACCTGCGTACCCAGAGATAAACATGATTTTTAATGACTTTCTCTCTTTTTGAAGTTTGACATGGAGAGCAGAGGTAAAAGGCTTGACAAGGAGGATAATATGACTATTGATGGAGCCATATTAACTGCAAATAGTCATGGTGACAAATTTCAGTGTAATAGTCTCCACTGCGATTTTCCGATCATGACACTTTAAGGATACCCATTTTATACCCCATTTTTATAAGATATGCCACAATGTTATACTACCATTACATCAAATGATTTTTTATAAAAAGGCCCCGAGATTTTCTAAGGAAGCCACTACAGACCTTCTCGTAGTAGGCAAGTACTTTGGTGAACAATGGTTCACATATATCAGAGTTTACGGTAGTACAGTAGAACCACACATACTTCCTTTGTATGTCTCTGACAAGCTGTTAGCTAGAGACATAGCTCACCAAACTGTTGGAAAATGTTTAACCAAGACCTTGAAAGATAGCAAAAAATCACTATGGCCACCCTTTCCCATCCAATGTGGTTCTTTCTCATTGGCGAACTTCAACCATGAAAACAAAGAATTACTAAAAATAGAGAGCCTCAGGCTGGCTATTTTGCCAAAGAGGCAATTTGACCTAGAGAAAGTAGCACAAAATGTTACTACGGCACTAAAGGGAAAACCCTTTATCCATGAAGCTCATGAATTTGAAGATATTTTACGGTCATTGAATCATTCGAACAAGAATTCAATTTGGCAAAGGTGAATTTGAATCCTGACAACTTCGAAAGGTTTCAGGAATTTAGAAATCAGAGGCTTGAAACAATCCCATTGCATTTATTAAGAGTTGATGACAAACCTATGCCCAGTATGACTATTAATAGCGAGGGACCAAATTCTCGCACAGAATATCTGTTGAATGCATCCAGAACACAGGGAAGACACATGAAATAGAAGCTACATCGGAAACCAGCAGAAGGTCAGCTGAGATACAGGTCAAAAGTGACCTAACTCAAAATACTAGTCCCAAATGCAAAAGTTGTGATATGGAGCATGAATGGGACCAATTTAATAAAAAACTCCAAGATACTGCCAAAACAACTGATGTCCAAGAAACCATAGGATATCGTACTCCACAACAAACTCATAATTTTTCTGAGTCTAAGCTAACAGACGAACAAGGGACAAGTTCACAAAATACAAAAATTATACCTACATTTCTGACGTCTAAGATTATCCTAAAGGTTACAGAAATACCTCCTTTAGATGTATTCTACAACCCACTACATAAATATGTAGTAAGAAGACAGAGGGAGAGAAGGAGAGTAGAAACCCCTGAAATCCCACCAGGAAATGAACCAATGGATATAGTCTCGAAGGATATTCCTTCAAATCCAACTGAAAATTTAACCGGTTGTCACAATTTGCGGGGGCATATGCTACTGCCACCATGGATAAAGCCACTGAAGTATCTATTTTTTTAAGGGAAAAGGAAGAAAGGATAACACAACTTGAGCAATAGCTGGAAATTGACGAAGCAAATGTGAACAAGCAAGCCGCAGAACAAATAGTCTAATTGCAGCAAAGTATGGAAGTACACAGGATAAGCCATGAAGCAGACATCTCTGCAAAGAATATGAAAATCCAAGAGTTGCAAGAGGCTATGGTGAAAGTATAAAGATGTCCCCACTATTGATGAGTTCATCAAAGAGGCATTGGAGATAAACTCCAATCTGTCAAAACAGCGAGATCTATTCTCCCATAAAATTTCCCATATCACCCCTTATTTGAATACCAATGATCAATTAATATATAAGGCAATTGATCAAATAACTTAGTTTAATTACTTAAATACTAAGATCTTTGACTATATTTAATGGCAAGAAACTAAAGAAGGAAGAAGCACTAATATGCTAGAGATTGAAGAGACACACAAGGACATATTATTCATAGATTGGGAAGCGTGGATCAAGAAGTCAGAATTGGTAGTAGCAAGAGCAATAGGAGTGGAAAGGAATATAATAAAAGTAGTCAAACATACTTTTCACACCACAAACTTGATAAAATAAGGTAATCCAAAGTCACTTCCAAATTTGAAAGACTTGGATAAAAACTTGAAAGAAAATATAGAAATCCAAAGAGAGACAATCACAAAATTATCAAAGACCAACTGGGAGGCATATTGGCAATTTCTTGTCAAACCTCACTGCCAAATTATGACACTGAATTGTGCACTCAATTCAACGTAGAGAACGCTGCTACCTCTTATAGATGCCATCTTCGCAGGATAGGTCAGAACACAATTCGGGGCACCTCCTCAAGTAAAACCAATGTCCGACATATGCGACATCAAGGCAAAGCTAGCAGACAACAAAACATCTTCATAGCCTCTAGTCATCAAATCACTTTTGTTTTTAGAGTTAGTTGCTAGTTAAGAGGAAGGTTGTTTGAAACCTCCTCAAATATTTTGTATAATCTATTTTTGAACTTTAGTTAGATAGTATTTATACCCTTCTCATGCATTTAGAGAAGGGTCAATGATTTTATCAAAAAACATTTGCAAAGGATGCACTTTTATATGTTTATGAATGCCTTGATGAAATTATGGAACATGGTCATTAATTTTGAATATCAAACTACTTTCCTTTGTTGATGCACTACCATATGCTAGGAGAATAATTTGATTGCAGAAAGTAGTTGATCTATGTCATTAGTGAAATGAGCAGAACCTCACACATATGGTACTTTTATCTTGTATGATCAATTATGTTTTATTAAATTAGTGATAACGTTTATTTTCATGAATTATATATGGAATATGTTCTTTCTGTTATGTGTTAATTGCACTATTGGATAATACTTAGCTGAAAGCGTTTATTTTCATATGTGATCATTAAATATATGCCATATAATTTACACATTTCTTTGACTAACTATTTAGTAAAATAAATTATCTTTACATGTTTTCATCTCTGTTTAACACGTGAATGATCTTTATTATCACATACCAAACCAATATCTTTTTTAGATCACATATCGCACAGAATACCCCAGGTTTATATTAGATTAAGTTAATTAGAGATTTGCATGCCAGAATAGGTCATTTAGTTATCATTATTCTTATTGCAATCGCTTGAAAACTACCCATCATCATTTTCAAACCCACTTTGGGAAACTGGTCCCATCATCCCTAGTCAGAGCCACCACACCAAACAAAAAAGGAGTTTTTTTCAAGGTCCGGACTGGGTGGTTATCCCCCATGTTGGAGCAGTAGAATTTTTAGGCTTCAAGAGATTTGAAAACCCACATTAGGGGAATTTTTAGGTCTAAAATGGGTCTCCTAAGAAAAATGTACAACCAAAATAAACTTTATGAGAGCCAACAGGATTCAAGATGATGATGTCCACCATGGGGGATGATTCACCATTTTTGGAGTAAAAAAGTAAAAACATTAAAAAATAATAAAATAATAAAAACTACTTTTTCAAATCGTATTGTCAACTTATCTCCTTAATTTTTTACTCAAATATTGAGTGGGATTACTCATTGGATACAAAATTTAATTCCTCATCTAACGAGTACCCATGTTGCAGACTTTTGATGGACCCTGCTACACGAAAAATGAGAAATACATGAACAAACATGATTGCAATCACGTTTTTCATGTATTTATCATTTTTCATGTACCAGGGTCCTTCGAAAGTATGAGAAATAGGTACTCCTTGTATGAGGAATCAAATTATGCATCCAACAAGTGTTTCCTCCCGAAATTTGAGTAAACCCACAGGGAGATAAGTTGAAAAAATAGTTTTTTCTTTTTTCCCTCTAAAATTTGATGATGTAATCTAATCTTATTTTATTATTTCCACTATTATTTTATATTTTCCTTAGGAGGCCCATTTTAAACCTCAAAAGTCCCTTAATGATTGTCCTCCAAATTCGACATGAAATATCTTGGTGCTGCAAACTATATTTTGGGCATGTAAATTATATGAGATCGGGCAAAGAGGCAGCTCTGGTTAAACCAAAGGAAGTATGTCAAGACAATACTATAGAGATTTAATATACATGATAGTAAACCGGTGAAGGCTCCTATTCCTATAGGTGAAATTTATCTTTTGAACAGCGTGCCAAGACACAAGAAGAGGAAGAGGACATGTCTCGTGTTCCATATATAAGTGCAGTCGATAGCCTGATGTATGCAATGGTCTGTACTAGACCAAACATTGCACATGCAGTGGGAGTATTAAGTAGGTTTATGTCAAAACCAGGGAAGGAGCATTGGACAGCAGTGAAGCGGGTTTTCAGGTATTTGCGTGGCACTAATGATTATGGTTTGTGCTACCATTAGGGGACTTTTGAGGTCTAAAGTGGGCCTACTAAGAAAAATATACAACCAAAATAAAATTTATAAGAACCAATAGGATTCAAGATGATGATGTCAACCATGGGGGATGATTCACCATTTTCGGAGTAAAAAAGTAAATATAAAAAAAAAAACAAACAAACAAACAAGCAAACAAACTTTTCAACTCGTATTTTCAACTTATCTCCCTAATTTTTTACTCAAATTTTGAGCAGGAGCACTCGTTGGATGCAAAATTTAATTCCTCATCAAAGGAGTAGCCATGTTGCATACTTTTGATGGACCCTGCTACACTAAAAATGAGAAATACATGAAAAAATGTGATTGCTATCACATGTTTCATATATTTATCATTTTTCGTGTAGTAGAGTTCATCTAAAGTATGCAACATGGGTACTCCTTGTATGAGGAATCAAATTATGCATCCAACAAGTGTTTTCGCTCTAAATTTGAGTAAACCCATAGGGAGATAAGTTGAAAATATGAGTTGAAAAACAATTTTTTCTTTTTTCCCTCTAAATTTGATGATGTAATCTAATCTTATTTTATTATTTCCACTATTATTTTATAATTTCCTTAGGAGGCCCATTTTAGACCTCAAAATTCCCCTAATGCAAGGAAGACCATGATTGGAAAGAGTTTTTGACATCAGTGGCTTGTTGATGTAGACTGGGCTGGAGATCTAGATCAGAAAAGATCTACAAGTGGGTATGTGTTTAACCTATTTGGAGGTGCAGTTAGTTAGATGAGTAAGAGATTGTCTGTAGTGGAACTTTCAACTACAGAGGCATAATACATGGCAACCACTCATGCAAGCAAGGAAGCAGTTTGGTTGCAGAGATTGTGTTCAAGTATGGGGTTAGTACAACGAGCTATAAGGATAGACTCTGATAGCCAAAGTGCAATTTTCTTGGAAAAGAATCATGCTTATCATTCAAAGACAAAGCACATTGATGTTTAGTATCACTTTATGATGGATATGGTTGAGAATAAAAAGGTGTTGTTGGTAAAGGTGGGCACTTTGAAGAATATTACAGATGCATTGACAAAGTTTGTGAGCACTGAGAAGTTCTCTTGGTGTAGATAAACAATGGGCATTGCAAGGTTGGACCAATGACTAAGATCTCCTGTGGGCCCATGTGGAAAGAAAAAATCAAGTGGGATAATGTTGGGTGTGTGTTATACTTTCCACGACTACCCCACATGCAGGGGGCAATAGATCCCCCTGTACATTGCGCCGGCCATAGCATGGGGGGTGACAATCCCCCTTGTTGGGAGGCAGTATCCCCCTACATGGGGTCTAGGGCAATGCCCTGGGAAATAAAATTGGACCCTATATTAGGTGGGCAGGCCTATCTATGGTTTTGTGCATGTATTTCACACATGGTTTTTGGCATGATGGTTTTCTGTCCATGGTATTTTGTAGATACAGTCAAGGGAACTATGATTATGTTCTAATCTAGGGTTAATGGATTGGGGTTTATGAATGCTTCATCATGTATATATATGTATTGTAACATTGAAAGTAATATAATGACAAATCAATCTGGTAGTCCCAGTTTTGAGATCCAGGGGAAAATCTCTGTGTATATTTGTTTTATATTTTATGCTCTCGCCATTTTTTATTTTTTGTTTTTTAGAATTTGTATGCAGGTAATTTCTGTACAGGGTTAAAACCTATAAGAATCCCCACTACAACCTATTACAGTGGATGAACCATTCCAACAGTGGGGCTTGGACATCATTAGGGAGATTTTCCCACATTCGTCAAAGAAACACCACTCCATATTAACTACTACAAATTACTTCATGCAGTGGATAGAAACAATTATGCTTAAACAAGTGAATGACCAGGAAGTCATCAGCTTCCTAAGAGAGAACACCATCTCAAGTTTTGGAATTCCTACATCACTTGTTTTTGATAATGCAAAGTATGTTTCTTCGTTAAATCTTGATGACTTTGCATTGAAAAATGGTATTGTGTTAAAGCATTCTGCTAACTACTACCCATAGGGAAATGGTCTTGTCGAGTCCACAAACAAAAATCTTATTCGCATCATAAAAAATACCATTTACTCTTAACAACAGAACTGGGACTCCACTCTGGTGAATTCTCTATGGGTTGACTGAGTCACACCCAAACCCTCTTTGAATACCTCCCCCTACTTCCTGGTATACAGAGAAGAAGTCATCCTCTCGCCAAATATCTATGTGCCTACTCTCCAGTTTTCCCAAGAATCCCAAGGCAAGCCGTGTCTATTATTTTAGTGTAGGATGGACACATTACAGAAGCTACAAGAAGAAAGGGTGAAAGAAAAAGAAAATTTTACACTTCACCATAACGATATTAAGAGATGGTTTGATAGGAAGTCTAAAGGGAGTACCAGCTTCACTGTGGGTGACTTGGTCTTGTGGTGGGATAAACCCCATGAAGACAAAGGAAAGCACATGAAGTTTCAATCCCTATGGATTGGCCCATTTACTATTCATAAGAAGCTTGGCCCACACATGTATCATTTATAATCACTTGACGAGAAGATCGACACTCTCCCTGTCAATGGTAAAGACTTAAAATGTTATTTTCAATGATCTTGGGCCGTGCCCCACACTATGTACATAGTTATTTTATTGTTGTTATGTTATTTGCTTTGATTTTTCTACTTTGATTTATTGTTTTGTTATTTTCTTTGTTTATTTTCTCTACTTTGTTGTTCAGTTTTTTTTTGTAAATAAGTGTTGTCTCTCACTGTGTTCTAGCTTCTAAATGTGCATGTGGCGAAAGTTCAAAGAGTCTTGTGACAATGCAGCACTTGGCCAATCATGTGTCTGTCTTCTTTGTGTTTGGTTGTAACTTTTGGATGATGAAGTGTTGGCAGAAAATACGATCCATCTGTATGGAATTTTTTGGTCAAATGATGAACCTGTTTCTAGCTTTGGAAACCTCATGCCTATACTCAGTTTTATTCTCTGGTTATTCAAGCTTATCCAACTAGTAGAAACGAATAAGGGGAAAATCTAAACAAGAAAACTTGAATCAAATGTCTTTACATGCTTATTTGAAGGAACAACCTCTTCTAATCTCAATAAGTCAGGATCCCTCTTCCCCCCCAAAAATAAATAAGTGCCTATGCAAAGTCCTCATTCAAAATAAAATAACAAAGGTGAAAGAAGAGAAAGGTTTCCTACGCAAAGAGGTGAAGCAAGAAACTCCACCAGGGTACTACCCAGGCTTACTGGCAGAGAAGAAATGTTTGTGTTCCTGCATAAATCTATTGGGGTACTGTCCAGGCCTACTAGCAATGGAGCAACACCAGAGATGAAAACTTATACTCTGAAAATATTAAGCTCGCGAGCCAAATTACCCTTCCCTCTTTGAAACACTTTGATCTGGCTGAATTTTGTGTTGTGTTCAACTAAGTCCATACAAGGTGAATCGTGTATGTCTATGGGGTAAGTGGGGAAGCTGAAGTGATCTCAATACTTCCTGAAAGGCCAAGGCCTTGCGCTGAAAATGAACCAAAACAGAGAAGCTGGTATTCAACCAGTGTGTCGCCAAGTGTTGTAGTGGCTGCAACACCCTCCAAATTTTTTGTCTGCAACCAAATTTCAAAGCCTTCCTTAGTTTTTCCTTTCATGGTTACAAAAACTCAAGTTCACCCCACGAGCTCTTGTGAAGTCTTTCACGTTTTTTATTGTTTGACCAATGATCACCTTTCGACATGTTGATTGCTTTGTCATGTTTGTGATCCGATTCTGGCGAGTTTGAAGGTTTGTCTTTATGTGTTTGGGTTGTCTTTGCTATTTGAACACCCTTCGCACCCACACACAAAGTTGTAATCACTATCATGTAAGTGTCATCACGGTCATCCGAAGGTATAGCACAAGTGTCGTGCTTGTCGCTCTCAACTCCAAGATAGTCTCACTGAGGGCATGTTTTGTCTTATTTTTATGGTGGTCTATGTTGTCTCATTATCAATTATTCTAATTGTATGATCACAATGTCATTTTCCACAAGTTCACTTGTTTTTTACGCTTAGCCATTTTCTTGAAAATATGCCCGACCGGACAACCCTTTTCCACCAGACCCCGACTGACCTGCATTGTGCAGTCTCAACCCTCAATGACCTTGCTATGCTACCTAGAAATGCGTAGTGATTAAGGTCATCCTCCAGTACAGCTACACTAGGTAATCCCAGAGGCGAGCAACTTGTTTGCCTCCCAAAACTATGTAGAAATTGCCTCCATGTCCAATTGAATTGCACATTTCTCAAGCACAGTCATCAACCCTCCTTCTTGCCTGCCAAAAACCTGCACTACTCTAAGACTTAGGTCTGCACTGTTCCCAAAAAATGTGCAAACATGCTCAGCTCATCCTCTGCTACCTTTCTCTACAATGTTCTCAGAAGTTACGCAGATCTGCTCCGCTGACCCTTGCTGCCTTGCTCTGCACTACCTCCAGAAATAGTGTAGACATGTGTGGAAATTCCCCTGCTGCCTGTCCTGCACTGTTCCCATAGATTGTGTAGTCATGCTCAGTAGATCCCTCTGCATCGATGCTCTATCTTCCCTCTGGAAACTCCGCAGAACTGCCCAGCAGTCCTCCTGCAGCCCCACTCTGTCCTCCCTCTATAAATTGCACAAAAATTCCCCCGCTCAAGGTCCCACCTTGCAACTAACACTTGTGACTTTCACTGTGCAATTCTGCCTCCCAGTGATCACTGCGCAGTTTTCCCCAACAATGCAAGTTGTCCTCTCGAAATTCCTCATTCCAACTTGAGTTTCACTCTGGGCTCTCTGAGTGGTTACCGCCCCTCCTTTTCACCCAAAACTCGTGGACAATGCATCATGCTAGACTAGGAGCTTTTGGATTTGATGTCATCCCATCACGAGTGAATCGTAGGAACAAATACACTGATAGATCATGGCGAGACGACAAACGGGATGAAGAAGGAGCGCACATGTTAAAATACTTTCTTGCAGTTGAACAGACGTACCAAGCATACCAAGCAACGATAAAAAAGAACACATACATTGAACCATCAAGCAAGACCAAGACCATTGAAGACCCCACAGGACTATGCCACGCAGAGGAGAAGAAAAAGCACACCAAGAGTACATCCATCACTCAGAAATGCAGTAGCTTGACATGGACACCACAATCAATGAGTACATGTCAGTAGTGTCATGTCGAGTTGTGCCATGATCTGTCTTAACGACATCACCATTATGGGCCATGTCGATTGTAAATTAATGTAATGTAAAGTGAAGTCCAATGGATGCACACAAAAAGTCGAAGAGTCATGTCAGTTAAAAATTCATGGGAAGTTTAATAGTCACGAGGGTAGTCCAAGAGTCATAAGGGTCAAGCATCACTCTTGGTTATATATACCCCTCGCATTGTATGAGCAGGGACTTTTCACCTTGGCTCCTCCCACATAGCCTTGAGAGTCTGTAGTCTGTTCTTTCAGGAGTGACGAGTGGCTCCAATGTCCCACTACTGGGACTAGTGATTTATGGTGTACATATGTGTCTCGGGGATTTTTCTTAATTCAGAAGCCTGTTAAGGTCAACACATTTTCACACATGTTTTGTAGATGTTTGTAAGAATACTCTTTAAACATTTACAATGCATGTTTTCTTAACCTATACTAAGATAGTTGAACTAATTTGTTGAGGATGTGTTGTATTGTTTATCACTGTTGTCCCGTCCTTGTGTACTACTCCGCAGAACATTAGACAAACCATTCTTGTTTACTAATTATAATGACCGTAACCTCCATGTGGACTACTCTGTTGGATGCTAAACGTATCCTTTTTGGTTCACACGTGTATCTCTTTGAGTGGTACTATTACCTCTCATCTAGAGGCTCACTTTACTCTCTCCCTTTACAGTAAGAGAACTCGGACACAAATTACATTGCGCACTCACCAGGGATACTCACCTCGCTTTTTGAAAATACAAGCATAACACTGTCATGTGTTGAACAACAAGAGCTAAGAGAAATCTCTATGATAATGCCAACTGGACCATCGTACCGGATGGGACTTCTACAAAAAATGGTGTGAGGTCTAGTTGGGATTTCATACTGAGGAGATCCCCTTAAGTTTTGCAGGTTTAGCACTGTCAAAACAATAACAAATAATGAACAAGGAACCACATGCATACAAAAACTAGTAAAGAAATCATACATGCAACTTAGTACCTGTAAGAAAAATGCGTTGTAGTTGCTGATACGGATGTCCTCTTGCGATTTCCTGCTCTTTATTTTCCTTCTTTCTCCAAATCCAAAGTATTTCACAATTCTCCTGTCACACGGAATGGGTTATATTTGCGGACAAATCCAACCTTCCTAGGAGTCTAAGACTCTCTAATGACAAACAAACCAAACAAGAGCTATCCTTCTCTAGATACACATAATTCTACGAGAATTCAAATGTTTTCGATCTTACCTTAGGTCCTTGTTGTAGCAGTCCAGCCTTGCTGATCCAGATGAGCTCCTCCTTCACTTTCAGACCTTCATACACTAACAAAGCAAACGATTACATAGCATCTGAATATTCATCATAAAATAAAGTATATCTATCATATTGACCAAGGAATACATGAAATAATTCATTAACAAATCATTGAGAAGAATGGACTTATTTGTATTAAATAATCAAAGGAACCATTACAACCTGAGCCTTGGTGTTGTGCAAGCTCCTCCCAGGGTCCAGCAAGAGATTTCCTCTACTTTGACAAGCTCACCCACTCCCACTATGGCAACAAGGAAGGATAGTGATCTCTCCTCACAAGTCAACAAATGGAAGTCCTAATTCCAGCAGCATTTACCCTTTAGAATGTTCAGCTTTCAACCTCCCCTCCTTTGGCCCAATGCCTGTATTTATAGTATTCTAGAAGAGGTTATTCAGTTCCAACATCAATGGGATACTCCCTCTTTTGGATGGGGTAGCTCCTCTCTTGATGGGATAAGCTCCTTTATCATAGGGGTGCATGAACCATCTGGAGGCGCTCAATACACGTTAAACACTCTTCTAGAAGGCTCTAGAAGTACCACAAGTAACTTTTTAAAGATGAAACTTGCGCCTTTTGACCTTTACAGGGGTACGCACTCAAGCTTTAGCATACAGAGCGTATAAATACGCAGGTACAGTGTATTTGGGGTGCGTACACGCAGGCAAGGTAGAGAGAACCTGCGTACCCAGAGATAAACATGTTTTCAAGTGACTTTCTCTCTTTTGAAGTTTTGACATGAAGAGCAGAGGTATGGGGCTTGATAAAGAGGACAATATGGCTATTGATGGGGCCATATAACTGCAGATGGTCAAGGTGACAAAATTCAGTGTAACAGATGGAAAAGAAGGGAAAAGCTACTACATCTTATAAATCAAACATGCTACCACTTTTGTCCAATACCACCTGCAACAAAGACAAAGGAATCACATAATCGGAAGCTATGTATAACCTACTAGAAGAAGCGAAACCTAGGACATTGGAAACGAAGGCAATAGCTGACACCGAAGAATCATTTGACGCTTCCTATTTTGAGGTAGCATGTTCATTTTTACATAGAACAACATCAAGAACTAAGATATTACCATACACAGATATGGTAAAATGGGTGATTGATAATGTAAGACATGAGGTCATGGGGTCTTTTACACCAGACAATTTGCACCAGATGTACGATCTACCAGAGCCTCAAAAGCTCTATGACAAATATTTCCTTGAGAGTTTCGCCAAAGAGAATGAGGACATATTGGATGTTACACAAACCTGGAGGTCAGGCTCAGGCAAATTCAAATGGGAGAAATCTGGTATGTACCCAATTACATCCCTCTCTGCCCCACAATATTTCATAGCTGCGATGATGTGTGTTGGCATTATGATGCATGTGTTGTACTTGATGGCAACCCTCTCATAGAAGATCATCTCACTTACATATACTTAGATGAATATACAGATGAAATATCAGATGTGACTGAATGCATGGGATCCAGGACAACTAAAAGGAATCAGGTGATAGATCTAAGTGTGACAAGTTAGCTTTGCCATCAAGTCCAAAGGGGGAGATTGTTGGCATTATGAGACAAGTGTTGTCCTTGATGGCAAACCACACAGATGACAAATCAAAGTGGAGAAGGTCAGCAGCAAGGAATTGATGAACAAGACTACAAGAATGAAGAGAAAATACATATACACAGGTTCATCATGACAGATCTACGTATACACGCAAGTTAGTCGTTACAAAGTCGCGTATGGGTATGCATGCACATTCATGCAAGGAAAAGCGCGTATATGTTGGAAAACTTACCTATGGTCCGTGGCGGTTAGTCCTTGGAATTTGAACCTATGGTTTTTGGACCATGGCATCTCAACAGACGTGTTGATCCCTAGTATTGAGTTGATGGTATTGGTTTGTTTTGGTTTTGGACCACGGTATTGAGCAAGGCCTAAGACTATAAAAGGAGAAGAAGATCATTAGGAAAAGGTATTGAGAAAGTCTTGAATATCTGATGAAGGATGAGATCCAGTATGCAGGTTATGGGTTGCTTGATCTAAGCTAAGGAGGGATCTCACAAATTTATGGAGAACAAGATCTAAGGATAAATCGGGATCAAATGGTTTGAAATGAACTATCTCTTTATAGTTGATTATGCTTATTATAGATCTGTATACTGACACATGTAATGAACTGGGCATAACTTAAGTCTGAAATCAGTACAAGTCATGATTAAATATTTATAGATTTGTACGCGGGCTGGCTTTGGTAAAAGTGCGTATGTACACGGGTTTGGTTTTTCCAAGTAGCGTATGCACTTTAATGCATGATTTTGATGATACAGTTGGTTCTGAATAGTGTTGCAGAGTTCAGGGTTCTGCTCTGTGTTCTGGTGACTACTTTTTGTTGACAGGGTTCA
>APFE030655253.1:1657-12669 GCA_000404065.3 Pinus taeda
ATCCAGAACTACTCAAGCGTTGAGGACAACACTTTTTTGAAGGCGAGGGGCATGTTGGGTCCCTATAATACTAGTGATTACCCCATTACTATTGTAGTTATACCCTTATTAATATTGTTGTGCCCCTATTGCCCCCATATTGTTATTACTGTGCCCCATAGAATCCCTCTATTGTTATTTTTGTGGCTTTAATATTATTGTTAGGTTGGTTGGGTTATATTGTGACTCCTTAGACTCCTATATATAGAAAGGAGGTTTTTTCATTTGAATCATCCACGAATTGTTCATTTATGTAATGTAAAGGAGGTTGCCCCCTCGAAGAGGCTGAATTCTAAGGCGCCACTCTATCTTTTATATCTTTTCTTGAGCTGGTTTTATAACAATAAACTACACTACCTGGGTTGGGGAGCTGTGTGATTGGAGGACAGTGCAAAACAAGGAAGTGTCACTGGGTCCGCGACAACGCAGAGGGAGCTATGCTTCCCAGGGAGAAATTGTGCAGGTCGGCTAGAAAGTGACCATTACAGTCATTGTTCATGAAAAGACAACAAAAGAGAGGCCAAATGGAGTGGGTGGCCGGCATTTAAGATGAAATTTATGGCTCAAATCCTTGAAAATCTGTTGCCAATCTGGCATTAATGAACCGATTTTGGGGAAATGGTCAGATTTGAATTCAAAATGCCATATAGATTACAAGTGGATGTCCAGCAAGAAACACTTGGCATTTTGAGTATTTAGTTATTGATCTCTCAGACACCTATGGACCGAGATTTCTTCAAGGCTTTCAAGTAGACTCCCACATTTGCGAACTTGCCCAAGACATCGCGAGCACTGTTAGAGAGTGCTATGTCAACACCCCCATAAATTATAAATACAAAGAAAGTAGTAGAAGAGCCAGCACAAGAAATGGAAAAAGCGGTGGAAGTAGCTACTCCAGAAGTAGCCGAAGTATTGGCAGAGGTCCCTAAATCACCGAGAACGTCGAGACCGAAACCAACCCCAACCAAGGAGACCATGAAGGACAAGAAGGGAAAGCAGCCTGCCATATTAGTGTGTGCATCACCAAGATGAAACCCACCAAAGCCCACTACACAAGAGAAAGGCAAGGCTATAAACCTAGACACAGAAGAGGAGGATATCGAAGACATCCCGATGGATGATGAGGATGTGGGAATGGAAGTAGAGGAGGTTAAAGCCCAGGGTGTGGACCCTATTATGCAATTTCCAGATTATGTCCCTCCGCACAAGCCTAAGTCCAAGGTCCCAAAGGACATTGATGAGAGTAAGGCTCCCCTACAAACCCCTCTACTACCGGATGAAATTGCTGTCAATAGTCCGTGCCTAGCATGAGTGCTGATAATGAAGCTAGAAGACTGGGACTTGGCAGACAACGAGAAGTTCCCACCCCTGGTGACTGAGCAACTGATGTGCCACATCATTGACACCAATACGGGAATGACCGCCTTGGAGCGGTGGAGGTGGCCCAAGGGAGTAGGGAAGGTAGGATTTCTCAACCTCCTCTGGGTTCCACACTATAACCACACCCAAGTGAAAGTTTTGGTCATCAAGTAGTTGTTGTGCTTGGTGCATGATGGGTGTCTGTGGCTGGAAGATTTGATACCCATCACAAATAGGTTAATTCACCAAATAATGTGTCTGCCGTATACAGGGGAGAATCCGGAAATGATCTTTAGCAGCAAGGCTGGTGAACAGGCTCTCACAGAGTCAATGAAGGAGAAATTTAAGATGGTGAAGAAGCCTCGTGGGTATGTTATCTCTAGCATTTGCAACTGCGCTGTGAAGGTATCATCGAAGATCCTTGTAGGGAAGGTGATGCAGAAGTGTCATGCCGATGAGGTGTCGGCACCTGTCTTCGTTCTCACACAACAGTGCGCGGAAGGATTCCAGTTTAACTAGTTAGACTACCTTCGCGGAGAGTTCCTGGCGAACTGTCGTGAAGCAGAAGAGATCAACAAGAGGTTCCACTACGTGTGGCTCTTGTTGTCGATTGTGCTGGTAGCATGGGAGCTACTAGAGGATAGCCAATTCCCTTCGGTCATGCCATACCTCCTTGAAGAAACGAAGTATGCTTCGCTGTGGGCGACCAAGGATGCGCAATCATTTCAGGACAAAAAAAATTCTTGATCTTGATGGAAATGAATATCAGAATGGCCATCAATTGCAAGTCACGATTGTCACCTATGGTGTACGCTAACCTGCAGAGCTATGCCGAGTTCAAATCTAATTTCCATCGAGTCTCCATCAGGGCATGGAAGGACCCTGTACAGAAGTGGTACGACTTACCATATCTGGCCATGGATGACGGCATCGATGCGGTGCTTGATCAATGGCTCGGAGAGTGATGCACTACCATGGACTTGGCGGTGGGTGGAAGCAAGTCCACCGCCTAGAAGAAGGAGGAGGAGGCCAAGCTGGAGATGGTGTAGCTGGTCGAGAAGAGGAAAAAGGAGGCCACTGAGAAGGACCAGGTGGAACAGGTAGGAAAGTAGGCAGGAAAACAGACAAGTGGAACAGAGCAGGGCTCTGACGAAGGCGCAAGGTTGCCTTCACCTCAGACCAAAGAGGAATACATAGAACAACATGACGCAAACCCTCAAGAGACGTATGCCCACATTAAGCGCCCAAGAGAGGTGGAGAAGGGAGGGTCCAAAAAGAAATCCAAGGCAACCAAGACCTCGCTAGACCCTATCACATTGACGAAGGGCAACTTACATGATATAGGTGACACAGTCAGAGATGTCATTGTGGAGGCTCTACAACAATTTGAAGAGTAGCAGTAGATCATACTAGGGGCGATCTAGACCGGGTTGCAATATTTGTAGACCCGCATGTCACAGGCTGGTACGGTGTCTACTATCTTGGCCATTAGAACTTCAGAAGCTGCTGATATGCTGCACACAAAGGCTTCCAGTGTGATAGTGCTGCTGGATGGAGCACTGACCATGGACAATGAGGCTGACATGCCCACTGTCAGCTCCTTGAAGGGATTTGGGCTGAACCTGGTAGCGCTTCTGCGTGAAGCACTCCACCTCTTGCAGGATGGAGTAACTGTAGAAATGAGGGCCCGAGAGCACTGCACCCTCTGGGTGATCAGCGAACAGTAGATCAACAATGAACAAATGGCCCTACAAAGAAATGTTGCCATCGTCGCTGATACCAAGGCGACCAACCAGAGCAAGAAGATCATGCAGATCATTGAGGAGGCATGAATAATGGTCCCAAAGTTTTCCATTCCAGAGGAAGAGCCAGTCGAGGTATGCATCCGTAAGTTGGCCACAGGCGTGTGCGACACTTGGACTGAGATGGCGTGGGTTTAGTTGGAGTGGAACCTGCAAATTACCGAGCTACAGTTGAGGGCCTAGCCCTCCACACTACCATAAGTAAAGGAACAACGGGCAACCATTGTCACAGAGGCAGTGGCGGTGGTGGAAAGTACAGTAGCAGACTGCACACAGTTGTTTGAGCAATCATCCGAGGTCCTGACAAGCTTGCAGGAGGACCCAAATATACAGAGGCTAGAGACGAAAGTGCGCAAGCTACAACAATGCTACAATGAGGTCAAGGGCACAATGTGAACCGTCGCACTGACACAGAGGCTAGCCAAGCTACAGGAGGCCAAGCAGCTGAAGGAACAGGTGGACGCAACGCTACACAAGGAAGCAGCGCTGAAGGCAAGACTAAAGCCCTAGTTGGAGGAAGCTTATGCAGTCACAAGAAATATTGAAGGCATGCTTGCGACTCTGCAAGAGACGCAGCAAAAGATTCATGCTGACAACATAGGAGCAGTGACTGAGAAGACAGTGGAAGATGCGAAGCAGGAGGCAACTTAGTGCACGGCCAAGGTTGCGGTCATATGGGTCGAGCTGGATGGGCTTCATGCAAAGATCTCTGCAACTACCGAGTGACTCGAGGGAGAGTCACGATGTTTGTGTTGGGGGCTTGTTGGGAGCTGGATCCCCCAAGGGCAGTTGTGGGGCTAAAAGCCCATGTTTGAGTTAAATTTTGTAATAAAATAGTAAAGTCTCTGCATTTTGTGGTCACGAAGCATGAAGGTGTTATGTGTCATAAATGGTAGTCCACCCTTAGTTTTGTAAATGAAAGTTGGCTGTAAGAGATCTAGCCATGGTCCACGAACCATGGGATTTTATAAAAAGAGCTAAGCTCTAAGTAGTTTGGGAGACATAGAATGATGAACAATGTAAGAGAGTCATAGCTCTAAAGTGGAAGTCTAAGTCTTGGGTCATAGTGTAGGTAGAGGCTCTACAATTGATTGCGCATAGGCCTAGGGCAGAAGTCCACAACTGA
Organism: Pinus taeda; assembly: GCA_000404065.3. Taxonomy (NCBI): domain Eukaryota; kingdom Viridiplantae; phylum Streptophyta; class Pinopsida; order Pinales; family Pinaceae; genus Pinus; species Pinus taeda. The sequence goes on from APFE030655253.1 coordinate 5,984, forward strand.
GTGCACAGACCCCTGTAGCTGTGTGCGCAAGGTGGAAAAAGTTTGTAAACACTTGGAAGATATTAATAAAGAAATATATTCTACAATTTATGTGCCTTTTTTCTGTTATTTCATCTTGATAAGTTATGTATGAACTTCCTTTATTATGCTTATGTGATGCGCGAATTAATGCATTACGTTGAATAATTGAATGCAAATGATGTTTTCGTGCTATTAACTTTAATTATTTGATAAGATAAGAAAATCACTTAGACTAATTGGGGAATCTGCATGGCACGCTTCCATAGCAGTGTGAAAGTACCTGAGTAGCAAGCTAGGGCTCAAGTAAAGGGCTCATTTTGCAAGCCCTAGAGTGAAGTGACGTGCACGAAGGTAGGGATAGAGGGAATCAAACAACATCACAACCATATCAGGGTGCGGAAACTTGGTTCCAACATCCCCCCATACTACTTCGGGTGAGACTTCGGTCCGCGCTCCGCGGGCTGATGCCGAAAGGGCCAACAGTGTAGGGATTTGTTTGGCTAATTAACTCTGAACCTGGGTCAACCCCCCTCAAGCCAACACTTGGTCAACTTGATATGGGGATTTGGTATCCACTATCAATCCCTCTTCACACTAACTTACAACACTAGATGCATAACATATTAGATACACTTGAAGTGGTTTTGGGGTCCACCTCCTTGGGTTTTGTGTAGAGGTTTTATTCGGTATCTTTCAACCTTTATCTGAATCTAGGGTGCTATACTCTTCATGGCCTAGAAATGTTTAGGGCCCATATCAATTTTCCACGTGATCCCTGTATCTGAGTATCTAGGGAGGTAGCGAGGCCACCATGGTTATCACTTTGAAGAGGCATAGATATAACTTCAATTGGAAACCATAACCTTAACTAGAACCAAAAACTCACATCTTGAAGTTTTCTCCCTACTGATGGGGTCCTTCATTGGATGTGCCATAAATAGAATATTATATCCAGAAACCTGGGATCATGAAGTTGAACTCCTTTATTGGGGGGCCAAATACTTCCTACAATCAGATAATTTTCAACAAGGATTAACGACAAATCAATTCCAATTTGTTGAAAACAAAATGAAACATGATTTCCTTCTTTGTGAAGGGATTTCAAAACCAATACAATTTAGACATGTAAAAACTTGAATTCACTCAATAAATAGTTATGAAAATTGAATCCTTCTGTACAGAGAGCAAGAAAACTAGTTGATCTAGTTCTGATACGAATATAAACCAATCACATGATTTTAACACACTAAGGCATAACATATACACAAAGACCTAATAATTATAGCAAAGGAAGATTATAGAGTTGGGAGTTACATAGAGTCTTCCTTCAGGCTCACTCTCACCCTCTTTTCTCTCATTACAAATTCCACAATTTCTTCCCTTTTTAAAGTATTTCCATTACATGAAAAATAGACTCTCCCTAGTTTTGCTAAGTCTATACTTCTTTTTTAGTAACTAAATGACACTTAGCATAACTCCCTAACAATGTAGATTCCTTCTAGATCTCACTTAGGAAAATATTACAAATTAATTCAAAGTCAAGGAATCCAACTTCCTTTGGTAAATTCTTGTTGACCTAAGGAGGTCAAAATGATTTAACTGGGAGATGCTCTTGCATTAGATATAAATATGGATTAAAAAGTTATAAGCTTTGGTACCTAGAAACATACAAGGTTGTGTATAGTTGAAATGTGTTATTTAGAGAAATCAAATATGTTATCAAACATGAATTCTTATGAAGGGAGAAAGAACCGAAGAAGATAGAGTTTGAATTTAAAGATAATGAATTAGGCTCTACAAAAAATATGAATAAGAAGAAGAACAACCACATACTCTAAAATTGAGGAGGTGAATTCAAGAAATAAGGAAGCCAATGGAATAATCCACCTTATTTCCATTCTAATGTTTCTTTGCTTATCACTAATGATGATCTTGTGACTTTTAAGGAGGCAACACATTTAGAGGATGGGAAACTCTAGAAATTTCCATAATTGAAGAAATGACATCCTCTGAAAAGAATGAGGCTTTGGATTTAGTGTATCTGTTGATCTAGGTGGATATTGGTTGCCACCCGCCTATTCCACTTGGACCCCCAACACTGTTTCCTTTCAGTTTCATTGATTCTAGCACAATTTTCTATTTTTGGCAGTTTTTGAGTCCTAAACTTCCGGAGCCATTTTGAGGCCCTAAATGACGTTTTTCTAGAAAATTTACCAAGCCCATGGCATTTTGGCATGGGCTAATCATCAAATTTTGTTTTCCTTGGATATATCTTTCTAATGAGGTATCTTGTGCACCAAATGGAGATCATATGCCCAAATTACGACCCCGAGAAGTTGGCATTCCAACAAATCCCAATGAGGCCCACAAAATTTTAACACTTCATATCCTAGGGTTGGGCTTTTGGATGCTTAGGGTTTTCCATTGTTTCTCAATATTAGAAAGGATTTTGACCCTCATTGTAACATAGTTCAGAAGGTATGTAACAACCACATCTCCTCTCAGAGATAAGCTGCCATCATGTTTCTCTTATATATGTATGTAGTTTTCAGCAATTGCTATTTATTAATTGAAGTTATGTTTCACTATATCTCTATGTATTTTGGTTTGAATATATATTTAATTTAATTTCTTCTTAAATATGCATCAGTGGTATTAGAGTGATCTTCTCTTTATTTGTTTTTTTGTGCATGTCCCTAACGACATTGGGGTACAAGGATTTGGGACTTGAACTAGGGTAACCCTTGCAAGACTATCCCTACTGACATCGAAAGCCTCCCATGGTGGAAGAAATGAAAGATGAGGGAGTGGGAGATCATTTCAAAAAATTTCTCAAAGAAGCCCTTGAGCAACAAAGGAATGATATGATGGACAATTTTTCATAGATCCTTTAGCGGGTATCAACAGGTGAAGCATCTTCATCCAACAATCACTTCAGAGGTGTCACCCCATTTAAGGTACAAATTAACTTTGAAATTCATATATTTGAAGGCCAAACAGATGCAAATTTCATTGATAGATCTTTAAATCTACTGAAAGGATATTTTTTGGTCCATAATTTTTCTGATATGGAAAAGATTACTTTTGCACTCCTCAAAGTCGCCCCCAATGTCAAGGATTAGTGGTAAACTTATTTTGAATAGAGGGACGAGGGGGAACCCTCACTATTTTCAACCACGTCGTCTTGGAATTATTTTTGATATGTCGTCAAGGAAAAATATTACCTCGTCAGAAGCTATGAAGACAAGTACATAAAATGGACAACATTACAATAGGGAAGGGGACAATATGTGTCAGAATTTACAAACAGTTTCCATACCCTACACACGAAGTTGGGTATCAAGGATTCTGAGTGGAATCTAATTCTCATGTACCATGGTTGTCTTCACAAATACATCTACGAATAAATCAAGTTACTGGACATCTCCTCACTTGGCACATCATATCGATATGCTGTGAGGATCGAGAAAAAATGTAAATAGATGAAATGAGACTTTAGATCTACAAATACAAATCAGGGAAATGACACCTCCAAATCATAGAACAAAGGATAAATCCAAGGTGGAGTAAAATATGACCACCCATCGAAGCCACAAGAAAATAATAACACCACAAAGATGAAGAAGGATATCAAGAAGTGGTGTGAGTTCCATAAGAGCCCCACCCACAACACCAATGAGTTTCACGCTAAGAAGTCATTGGTGGTTGAGCTAAAAGCTTCAAAGTCAGATGCATGTTACGACTCTAAGCCAGAACCCAACAAGGGGAACAACAAGGGGAAGAAAATTATTGTGTAGAACCCAACACCATTGTTGCCACCACCAAGGTCAAGAAAATTGAGCCCGAAGATCTAAAGGAGGGTTAGCGTAGCTCTGACTCATAGATGTGATTGAAGGGTTCACCACTACAATTCATTGTGAACAATAGAAGTCAAAATAACCTCATCCTAGGTGAGGCGATGAAGTGGTTGGGCCTATTGGAAACACCACATATGTTGTCTTACACCATTGGATGGCTCCACCAAGGGCGAAATCTCTGCATCACCAGCAATTATGCCTGCCCTATAGAATCAAGCACTTCATAGATGAGGTACTTTTTTGTTTCTCCCCTTGAAGTTTGTGATGTATTATTAGGCCATCCATACTTGTGGAAGCACCATGTTGTGTATGAGTCTAGGCCTCACACTATTATTATTACTTTGGAAATTAATCTATACAGGATACCGGAGGTGGCACCGCCTACTTCCCTTTCTTTGATCTCTGCTAAGAAATGCGATAAGATCATCTCCCAAAATGGGAAATTTATCTTCTTTCTAATTCACTCTCAAAGTAAAGGGAAGATCATGGCCACATCCATGGCCCTAAGGAAGGGTTCCTCCATCAACAGAAGTAGGTGGATAAGTTCATGGAAGAATATAGGAACATCTTCTCCTCACACATAGGGGGACCTTTTAACTCTCAGGTCATGAATTCGATTGATCTGGCTCCTAGAGAACCTCTAACCAATGGGTTGATATACCTCCACCCCCTTATGGAAAATGTAGAAATCAAGCGACATATACATGAGTTTCTACAAAAAGGGAACATCCAACCAAGTTCCTCACCTTGTGGGAGCCGAATTGTACTCGTACAGAAGAAGCATGGGACATGGAGACTTGCCATTGATTATCAAACACTAAATAAAATCATTGTTAGGAATATGTATCCAATCCCAAAGATTGTTGACCTTCTTGACCAACTCAAGGGGGCCAAGTACTTCAACAAAATTTATTTTAATTCTGGTTAGCACCAGGTTCCAGTAAAACTGAAAAACGTATGTAAGAGTACTTTTAAATCCAAGGAGGGCATTTTTGAGTGTTTGGTCATGCCCTTCATGTTGATAAATTCCCCTGCAACTTTTATGAGGTTGATGGATGACATCTTGTGACCCTTCACCAACTCATTTGTAGTAATTTATATGGGCGACATCCTCACCTTCATCGAGAGTTGGGAAGAGAACCTGCAACCTATTTTCCAGTTCCTTCAAAGCCCACAACAATACAAACTATGTGTCAACTTGGAGAAATTCACCTTTGGAATGAACCGGGTCGAATATTTGGGTTACATAATTGATGATCAAGGAATACATGTGGATCTGGCTAAGATCCAAGCCACTCGATATTGGCCAACCCCAACCACTCTAACAGAGCTTTGCAGCTTTTTGGACCTTACCAATTTATATCGAAGGTTCGTATTGGAATTCTCTCATATCACTTGGCCTTTGAGTCAAGTTACTAAGGGCGAAACAAAAGAAATTTTTTTCTGGTATGAGTCCTAACAAAAGGTATTTGTTGAGCTGAAGCACTGCCTTTTCTCTACACCATTACTGACATTATGATAATTGCAAAAAACATCTAAAATTGAAACAAATGCATTCGACTATGCTATTGGTGTAGTTATCACCCAATAAGGGCATCGAGTGGCCTATCAAAGTGAGACACTCTCTGATACAATTCAAATATACCCCTGCTATGATAAAGAGATGTATTCCATCGTGCAAGCTTACCGACAGTGGAAACATTACATTATAGGGAAGGAGACAATCATCCACACAAATCAATGATCTCTTCAGTTTATACAAACACAAAGGAAGTTGCAGAGTGATCTCCATAAAAAATAGTTTACATATCAGCAACAATTTCATCTGAACAATAAGTACAAGAAGGGAAACACTAATAATGTTGTAGATTGCCTCAGTCAACTACTATTTGTGGTGTTGACCACTTTTCTCAACCCTTGTGGGCATGATACTTTGACCACAACTTTATCACAATGATCTATAATTTTCCACCACATACCAGATGTTGATGGATGGAAAGCAAGTTCCAAACTTCCACCTCCAGGATGCACTATTATGCCACTTGGGATACCTTTGTGTTCCTTCAAGCGAGTGTCCCAAGATGATTTGGAAGGCGCACTACAGTCTGGTCGCAAGACACTTTGGTGTATAAAATATCGTGGCAGTACTACAAAAGTATTTTTATTGGCCAAATATCCAATAAGATGTTGGAAAATATATTAGATCTTGCACTATCTGTGTCATCATGAAGCCAACAATTAAGATGAAAAGCTTGTATACTCCTATACCTACTCCTAGCCAACCCTAGGCCCATCCATCTCCATGGATTATATGTCTATCCTTCCTTATACAAAGCATGGAAATTATTTGTATTTGTGGTCATTGACAAATTTTCTAAGATGGCCATATTGGTTGCTTGCAAGCAGAGTAGAAGAGCATCATATCATAAGCCACTACCAAACTCTTCTTTGAACGAGTGTGGGTACATTTCTGGATCCTATGGACCATGATGTCAAATCAGGATAGTAGGTTCCTAAGTGCATTTTGGTTGAGCCTCTGCTCATTGTTGGACACCAAGCTCACTAAGTCGACTGCATTCTACCCCCAAACTGATGGCTAGATAGAGGTCGTCAACAAGATGATTGTGCACATACTATGCATGTACAACTCTAAACATCCATGATCATGGGATGAGAGTCTTCCTTATGTGCAACACAATTATAATAGAGCTCTCCATAGTTCGACTAGCCACAACCCCTTTCAAGTGGGCCTGGGATTTCAACCATTACGTCCCATCGATGTTGCACTACCTATTGCAACTACACAGG
>APFE030655253.1:24149-134134 GCA_000404065.3 Pinus taeda
TCAATTTGAAATACTACTCCATTTGTGCTAGCCATGCAGACGTGTGAGAACCGTCAAATTTATGCATATCCAACTTGGGAGGTCGCTGACTGGGTGGTGGATGGGTGTGCCAAACGTGAGGAGAGTGGCTAGATTCACCGTAATTGCCTTCATGGCCATTATACCCTTCCTCGTGGGCTTGCTCCTTGCCTTTTGATATAAAATCCTCCTTGCATTTTGACATAAAATCCTGTAGCTGGAGACTTAGTCCGTTAAGCGCTTTTTGCATTCCCGCCAGATCTAGTATGCGAAGCTGAGTTTGGATTTCGTTCACATTTTCTTCAAGTTTGTCCATCCTTTCATTGGCCATCGCTTGAGCTCTAGTTGCTACCATACACCGACCTGATGAAAAATTGGGACCGCCAAAATTTTTTCACAATTAATTGAATGGTACCACCATGCTCAGCTTGTCGTCCTGATTTTAATGGGCTAGATCACCAATAAGCGTCCTGGAAGATCTCAAACTTGTTTTTTATTTTTTTATTTTTTTATTTTATTTTTTTACTCCTAACGGAGTTTTACTCCTTCTTGATCAATACTGCAGTCACCGAATCCTCAAAATGTCAATGCGGCCAAAAGTCCTGCAACAATTATACCCTGGTATAGGAACCCTCCACAACGCCTCTGGTTTGGTGGATCTGAGAGATCTAAATGGCGGATCGGGTAGCGCTGGATGGCTGAACTGACTGTTTTTGCAGATCTGATGAATCTAATAGATCGGAAATGGCTGATTGGGACCGATGTCTGCTGCTGCTGCACTCCTTTGCTCAAGCGGATCTAGAAGCGATCCCCCAATAGAAAGGGAACTATGGTCTTGAGGAGTGTCAGGTGCTACAGATCGCAATATACATAAGGGTCTGATTGTAGTACTCGGCCCAATGTTTCAGGGCTCTAACTAAGGAGGATCAACCGTACCCTTGGCCGTACAACCCGACTACCCTATCGTACGGGCGAGTAATCTCTCCGAGTGTTTTTCTCGGTGTACTGTAGCCACAAGACGGCCGAAAGTTTATCTATGGCGAGGCTTCAAGGTAGCATATGGGGCTTCCGATATACCCAGAGGGTACGTGGAAGACAGTCCGTGCGCGGTTCTGTCTAATGCACTACTACTCGAAGGGGTACCCACAGGGGTTACAAGGGAGTCCAACAGACGTGACCACCTCTTGTATTTCCTGCGTGCATGCCTCCCAAAATCCGTAGATTTATGCACTCAACGATAGATTCCAGGAATCGACCCACCGCTGGTCAGGCGGGGCGGGGCGGCCCGGGGGTGGCCATGCGCGGGCGCTTGATATACTCATTACATCAATCTCAACTATATTTGATGATTATTAGCTATATATTTTGGTACCCATATGTTGACATGCTGACATGCTTCCAAAACTGTGTGCAACAATGATACCGTTTGCCTTCATAGTTAACTTAACACAGGTGCGCTCTGAGTATAATCTGGTCAACCACATATCTACCCAAACTCTAAGTCGATGATAGAGCCAGGCTCATGAAAAGATCTCGACTAATGAGTCTACACTCCCGCACATATAATTTGGTGGGCTGAATGTTGTTTGCCACATCTTTAAAGGCAGAATGAAGACAATGTCTATAGGTAGGGAAAGAAGAGTGAGAATAAAGCCATGTGTCTACACATTACATGCGGAAGCCATGGTTGTAGCTCGGTAACAATCTCACATCTTCTCCTTCCATGAATTCTACCAAGAAGATAACGCACTATGTTGCAGGCTATGACATAATATATTTTCCATAAGTGAGAGATGGGAGTGCTTTTATGGATTTGTCGTTATTAACCAGATTTGGCGCTCATGCCCTTATTACCCCGTCTGGTGGTGATATGATGACTCCATGACCTTCAAATGTCATCCCATAAAACAACTGAAGGCTCTGCCAAAGATATGGCGGCGGAGAACAACGCAAGATGAACAACCATAGTGCTTTCTCGAAGGAGATCTAATAACCGCTCGCTATCTTTCATATGACGGGTCCATCGAAGAGAACTTATCGGTGGCAGCATCTAAATCATTCGTTCCTCACTCGTTCTTAAATCATTCGTTCCTCACTTATCGGTGGCGGCATCTAAATCATTCGTTCCTCACTCATATGATTTATTGATCAAGATGTGGCAGTCAATAAACATGTACTTTAATGCATCTTTAGATCTACTTTACTGAGTAGACATGTCATGCAATGATTTAAAAAGGGTCAAATTTTTTTAGACTATTTAAATACAGAGTTATTGAAAAAAATGGGACAGATTTTCTTCAGTTGGTCTGAATACATGTGGATTGAAAGGGATAAATTCCCACTATTAAACGAATCTGACTAACCACTTTGTGGTTGGTTTGGAACTTTGGATAAATGTTGATTGAAAGGGAAGAATTTCGTCTCCAGTTATTTGAATACAGAACTGTAAGAAAATCCAACTTCTTGTTTTCGTTGGTTTTGAATACATGTTGATTGCAACCACCTGTGAAATATTAGTAGTGAAATCAATTAGAAATAGTACCTAGAATATGCTAAATTTGATTATAGTTACATCTAGTGTCAGTGCATACTATTCCAATCTATTTGAAAATAACTACATGGAATTTGAGGGTATTTTGAGATTTCCAAAGATATTATGCGTTGAACAGAAATGATAACAGTTAGGAAACAATCTCCTGAAAAATTAAAAATATGTGGACACTATAATATGTTAAATTTGATTATGTTTCCACTATTTAGTGTCACTATATGAAATATAGTCAATGGGACTCAAAGTATAACCAATAACAAAGTGCTGCAGGGAAAATTACGAGAATAAAGATTAGGATACCAATAAGTATAAAAGTACAAGAAAACAACAAAGAGAGATGAAACTACTCATCATTAGGTAAAAATGTAGAAGTAGAGGAGGGAGAAGCAGCATCTTCTACCACACATCAGAAATAGATTTCCAAATTACTTGCGGGCATAACATGCTTTGAGTTATTCTGATGCTGTCCAGTATTCTGGCGTTTTTGGTTTATTTTAACAATTTATTATGAATGTCCAAACGAAATTAATTAACAATTAGATGATGCACCTTTGTACATAGAAATATTCTCTCTCATTGAGTAAAATATGTCAGGCCTTGGGATGAGAGAAAACCTTATTTTTCACTTTCACAAACATTAAATTTCCTCTCTTCCAGTCACTTGGTAAAATCAGAATCAATTTGTGTAATTATTTACTGATGGTTCATTTTGTGCATTCAAAACTTGATTACCCATGTGCGCAGTGGTGATTTAGCTCGTACTGTCCTCCTTCTAGCTCCATTGCTACAAAGCACAGCTATGACAATAAACATTTCAAATTTTTCCCCTGAGAGCCCCTATGGTGGTTTACACAGTGCATCATTGAATATAAGTCGACTGGATTATGTTTTCTCTTCTATGTAGAAATATTGTATCTCGAGGCTGATTTGTTTATTAGCGGTAGTCATTATTGAACCGATAGCGCATAGTGATTTACCTGGGTTTTCGCTCGAACTGCTTTTCCCCACTACGGTGCCTTTTGTGACTTAACAAAATGATCTCTGATTGAAAACATTGATTTCTCTTTGTAAGTGTTTATATCTTGTGGTCTTGCATTATTAAGGATAACAAGATGGATAGGCTCAACTCTGCGATTTCCAGAGATTGATCAAGTTTGAAGCTTGTCTGAGATAGTGCACGAGGGAAAGTTTAATGCCTCTTCTATGTGCAGCATTTTTTTCCCATTGTGAAACTTGAGTCTTATACTAATATATTATAGAATTAGAAAAACAATCATACACAGACAAGGGTTTCACTTTCCCCTGCGACCAGGCCAAGAGAGACCCAGAATTGGTATCCCTACTACAATTTAGAACATAGCTTATGCATAAAGTGCAGCAGAAAGGAAGACAAAAAACACATGCTTTGACAGCGTTGGCTTTGCTAATTCAGAGCCTCTGTATCAATTGTCTCATTAATGGCTTAAATATCTTCGGCAATGAAAAGTTTATGCCTTTTTGCTTGTTATATGCCTCTCTTGTGCTGCAGTCATAGTCCAGGCACATTCAATGAAGGCCTAGGATTATTAACATCCATTGAAGGCGGTTAGTTAAAATTTTCGGCTCATGCTATTTAAGTTAATTATTATTTTTTGAAAAAAAAGTTGTTATTATTATTTTTTTGACATGAAATTCATAAAAAAAACTATTATTTGACCATTTTTAGTTAATATTTTTGTATAAAAATTGTGATTTTGACATGTTAATTCTAGCAAAAAATTATCAAAACATTTAGCTTTTTTGTTATATTTATGTTAAAAATGGTTATTTTTATGTCCATTGTTAAAAATGTTGTTTTTTAGAAACAATTATTTCATGTGGATTGAAAAATTAATTAAGGATGTATAAATATGTAGATTATCTAAAATTCAAACTATCGACTTTCTAATTTAAAAACGCAAAACAATAAAAACCCCCCTAAAAAAAAGAAAAAAAAATAAAGATAGAGAACAAGAAAATATGAATAAGATGACGACTTCAAAAACTATCAAATTTAGAAAATAATTTTTCACATTTCACACACTAGAAAATTAAAAGTCAAAAAATAGGTCTTTTAAGAAAAAGGTGTGATACAGAATACTCACTTTTTAAAATCAGCATGAAAATCACTACCATTCTAAAACTTGATTTCATCCTTGAACATGAAAAAAATTTAAGTTCCAAAAACCATGTTCTAAAAAAAGCATGTGTATTCTGCATCACCACTTTTGAAAATCAGGTCATTTTTTTGCTATCTCTACGAAACAGGTAACAGTATCAGTTCTCGTTCCAAAGTTTACATTGTTCACTCTCTTCTAGCCAATCATATGCCTCCATTTGATTGTTTACCCCTTTTGAGGAACAACTGTGACGAGTGATTCTATTAGCCACCTTCTTTACACTGTCGTGATTGAAAGGTTCAAAACCTGACCAAGAACCAACTGCTATCCGAAAACATCACTTGTTCCTCAAAAAATGAGTCTCCTTTAAGCTCTTTTCATCTAACTCATAAAATATGAAAATATTGCCGAGCAATTGGCCTCTCCAGCTCGTTAAAGTGATCAGAAGTGCTATCCTTCCTCTAGATTTTAATCTTTTTGGACCTGAGGGATTATTACACAAAAAGATCAAGTTCTTGTCTTGTTCAACTCGTTAAAACTATTGAAAAGTCATCCCTTTCGTATTATCTTACACTTTTTCGAACTTAAGGGATTACATGATGAAAAAGGAATATTGGAGTTTTCTTTCCATCCCTTTTCATACTCTCTAAAATTGAAAAAGGATTGAGTTATCTTTTTTGTTAAACTTGTTAAAACCAATAGCGACAAACTTGTCCATACAGACAAGAACGAGTTTCACTGTTGCTAGGCTCGTTAAAACGTAGCGACGGGTTTGCCCGAAGGGAAAATTATAGAACAAGCATATGTTATCCTCCTCAAGATTTACAAAAATAAAGAGGTACTGGTCAGAAATTACTGGGGAAAAATGGGAAGAAAACTTGAAGAAATTTTATTGGTAGCAAGTCGCTCTTGAACTTGACACTTTCACTCCATCACCATGATTGAGTCGGGTTGGGTTATTCCATTCACCGGTCATATTACCAATTGTCCACCGTACCATCCAATTTTGGGGGTTAACACTACCAATCCATTTCAGTGTCGCTGATATGTTCAAGAGAAGTCACTCAGGGAATTTACCAACCCGGCTTGTGTCTCATCCGCTGCAATACCTTCATGCTTCATTATTTCATGACCACCACCCTCAACCCTATATCACTAGATTGTTTTCACCTCAACAAAATCATTTTCTCCGTTTCGTGCCATAGATGTGGAACTCATTAAGGCCCTCCTATGACGGGTCACTTCTTGTCAACATCAGCTCATTATCCAAGAAGTTGACTTAGAAACAACCCTTTTAGTACTTTGAAGCTTGCATGCCTCAATGGCAAGTTTCTCACTTCCGATGACATGTTTACATCAATGGCCTTTGACGAAAATATTTTTCATGGTGTTCGATGCCAAGCCTCATTTTCACACCACGTGAATTATACTACAGTATCTTGAGGGTCATTATCATTATCAGTGATTCCTCTCATGCCTGTTAACCACTTACATCATTGGCTAGTAAATAGGTGATGTCTTTCCATGTTCGACTTCAGAACATCTTTTTACATTGATCAACTTGTACTTCAGGTGAATATTTAATGAGTTTGAAGACCCTGGATCTAGTTTCATCCATCCAAGCTGCGATATATTCAGGAAAATAAATACATCAAATGTACATCATAGTTGCATAGATAATCATCCAAGCCAAAGGATGATGGATCTACCAGAATCATCAGTCTGCCATACAGATGGTTGTCTGTCTTATGTACATGAAAATGAATTTATAAACGTTGAGCATGGGAATGCTCACCTCAACTACCTCATGAAAATATTATGAAGATAATGTATTGTATTGTATCTTATTACAGGTCACCTTCGAGTGCGAAAAAACCTCGGATCCTCATGATAAAGCATTTCACCCAACATCAAAAGATTTACGACCTCATGCTTTAAGGGGCAACTATTATAGACATATTTGAGCATTGCAAACCCAATCTTATATGTCCATAAACCAAGGGCTTCTAAGTCCCTAAAAGTGTTGTTTCATACCCTGAAGAAACAAGGTCAACTGATTACATCATCTCCCAGAAGTTCTCCATGAAACACTGCTCAAAACTGGTCAAAACTGGACCATCTCACCTACTCCATGGTCAAAGTGTGATGCATCCCACCTAATGCACACGGGGGGTGCGATGCATACTGAAAATCCCTTCTATGGGGTGCGATGGGCGAGAGTAGACAAATGGCAGAGACGGTTTGCAAGGTGGATGATCATGGAATCTTCCAGAAACTTCTCCTGTGACACTTGCCTGTCTGAATTCGGCCAGGGATGAGTAAGAGATCATGAAATCTCCAAGTGGAACCAAGAACTATCAGAGAGAGGACACTAATCAAAATCTCACAATCTGACTCACCCACCTACAAACATCTATATATACATCCCTCATCCTATAGATCCAAAGGCTGAAATCTTGTATTTTGTAAGGAAGCGCTATTGGTTTCTTTGTGGAACATCATAGTGTTGGGTGATCTAGCTTTTCATGAGGTGAAGAAGGGCTTTTATGCTGGGAGGATGATGTTGGGTCAGATCAATGGGTTGTAGTCCTCTCTTCTACTCTTTCTATCAATAAAGGTATTTGAGTTTTCCTCCATATTCTTGTGTGTCTGAGTTGATCTATGCATTTGTGTGGTCAATATACATCTGACCCTATATTTTTTATGATTGTAGATCTCTATGCTTTGATGGTATTATGTTGCTTTGACCCTATAGGTGTTCTTTGAAGTGGGACAAGCGAGGAAGGAGCAACAAAGATCTGTCAAAGGGGAGAGGAAACAAGCAAGGAGGCAAGCGAAGAACTGAGGTTGGTACTCTCTGCTCCTCTTTCATCTACTTCTCATAAAGGAAAACACAAGTAACTTTATCTTGTTTATTTCTAAGATAGCTACCCATCTTAGTGGGACTAGTAGCTCTGAATGGACACTAGTTTTGCCAATAACATAGTGCATAAATAAACATAACACTATACCAGTTACCTTATCTTGTTGTTCCAAGCACGTTGCTTGCAACTAGACACATCCAAGCTATCTCTCAAGAGACTCCAATCCTTTGACAATCTATCCATAAAAGAAACCAACTGTTATACCTATCAAATACATATTTATGAATATAACACATATGCTCATACTGTTAGAAAAATTCAAGGTTAAGAAGACTTCATGTATGCACAGCACTCATTCATTTGGAATTGTGGTTTCCAAACATAGCCAAAGGAATTTTTTCACCCAATTATTTTATTTTACCTTTTCCTTGCTTCGATTGGGTCTTACTAGCATTGCCACATCACCCAACTATTAGTTATATAAAAACATCAGCTATTACCCTATGAAGCTAATACCAAGCATGTTTCCAAGCAATTGCTCACACATGTTAGTCTCACGTTCCAAAGATCAAGACATCGTGTATATTAATTTCAAATCAACCTTTACCAAGTCTAACACCCATGTCATACTCAACAATCAACTCACATTCATCCTTTAGAATACAAAATGATACAACTATCACCTACTTATACTGAAGTACATATAAGTTGTCTCAACACATGTATTAGTACAACCATCTTAAAACAAAATTATTTTGGAAAAAGATCTTATAGATGCATATATCATTCAAGTAATCAAACACTCAAACAATAGATAGACATCGTAATAGACTTCAAACACCAAATCAACAACATAGTCAAACATTCAAACAACCAGATAGAGGAAATAACTTAATGTATATCACAGGAGGCTAGATTATCTTCACAACCAATCTAGTTAACACGATATGACTTCAAAACACATCAGCTCAGACACAAATAATATCATGATATCCATAATAGTCACTAACTAACATGTTCATATCATAAACTTATAAACAATTATCATTCATATTTAATAATCATGTCTGCACAGTCAATCTAGATTAATATGACATAATATCACAACCTATAAACTCATAATTGAATGTCATAACCCTAATCATTTGTGTAGACCAATCCAAATTAGTATGGTACATAAATATCAATATAATAATGTAATAACCCTAATCATCAAATTACTATAATATAACCACAACAAGTTATATATCATGCTCATCAACTACATATAACCAAATCATCAAGCTAGCTATCATATAACAACAACAAGTTAACCTATAAAATCCTCATAAACAACATAGAACATAATCATCAAGTTATCTAACCTAAAACAACAATAGCGATGCATACCACCATAGGTTACTATTATTGATGACTGTCTGACACATGTGCATATGGCTACACAAATCAACTAGCCTCTATCATGTATGTAACCATAACATCAATATAATTAAAGGCATACATGTAACCATAATTCATATAACAATCCTTAACCTACATACCTACTGCTCAATATAGAACCTGTATGAAGACATGCTCTTGCCTCGAGGTCCAATGCAACAACTTCACTTTGATGGTTTGCATCTACTACTTTATCTCAACTAACACTTTAGAATCAGAACATGCCAATATCATCATGATGACATAATTTGATACAATGACCTTACAATGCATGTCTGACCTACCATACATGCATCACCATAACCATAACAAATATGTGGCATGAGGCCACTATAATAGGATTCAACCTCCTAAGTGACCTTAAGGAAGTGGAATCGATGGAAATGGACAATATAAACCTTCCACATCAGTGAAATAACTCTCAAGAGCCTTCCCAACCTTTCTGGCAATCAACCCCTCGGTCCCACTGAGTTTTTAGACCAATTTACCCGTGGAATCTCCCATGAGATGGGAATTACAACGTCTAGAGGGCTCTGTATGCTCCCACAACATGGCATGCTAGCATCCAGGGACTATTTTTCTCAATGTTGTGCTAGCATCCCAGGATTTTAGGCTCTTTTTAGGACCAAAGCCTAGGTCACTTCCCAAAATTGAAAGGCACCTTAAGAACATAAAGATAGTAAGGGAATGACGCTACAAATGTAACTACTTAAACAAGGGATTGATTGGACCCCTAATAGCCATGACAACAATTTCGTCAAATAAATCACAATTATGTAATCTACAGGTTTAAACAATAGATCTGAGCATGTGGGTCTCATACTTATCTAAGAATCGCTAAGAAGCACTAATGCCTCAACACATTAGTTGTAGTTTCATCCATTAGGCCATAGATACATTGTTCACTTATACACAGGTAAAAACATGATGGGAGCCATACATAGCCACTGTCATAATACATATTCATAACCAACATAATAACAACAAAATTACCAAGGAAACAATAGCCATATAATCACATATAAAATAGTACAATACTCATGTGATAAAAAGGAGAAATAAACACATATTAGTGATGCAAAATCCAACCCAGTATGGGACTACCACGTTCCACCAGATAGTAGACATGGCTGAGCGAAATCCCTCTTCAGCCAGTCATCCCTGTGCCATATTCCAAACATGAATGTGGGATCTCATAAAACACATCAATCAAAACCATCTAATGCTTCCAAAGGCCAACCAACCTCAACCCATCAAATAGTGATTCCACCTCACACCCAAACATCAAAAAACCATCATCGTATTTGTCTCTACCCAATCCATCTAGGGCTCTAGAGAATTTACTCCAACCCGACTTCCAGAACAAGTAAGTCAACCCATGACTATTGTTGGGCTCCAGAGTGTTTTTGCAAGCAAGGTTCTACGTTTAGTAACTCAACTCATGGATTTTCAGGGCTTCCAGGACTAGTAGCTAAACTCACCAAGGGCTTCCAGATTGTTTTTCCAACCAAGGCTTCTTTAACAACCCTAGTTAAAAATCAATGTGAATAAAAATATAAGGCCATGGTGATGGGACACGTATTGCAACCTGAATGGTGGGAGAAACATCCTAACGGGTGTTGATTTGGTTTATTATGGTTAAGCGAATTAGCAAAGGAAGTGGGTAAGGTTTTGGAAAGACATGAGGCATTAATTGGAATTTATTTATGAAAATAATGGAAATTAGGAGAAAAAGGAGGTGAAAGGTCACAAGTTGCATGTGAGGAGAAAAATGGATGAAAATAATGGAAAATGAAGAAAATAGAGGGCACTTTCATAAAAAGGCTTTTGAGGATCAGTTGGAAACCTTTTTTTCAGTTCAGTTTTGGATTTCTCTTATATTCTCTCTCTCATACTATTGGAGACTTAGAGTATTCTTGGAGCATTCTTGGAGGGTGTGGTATACTTATATTTTTGGAGAAAGAAGGAAGAGGAAGAGAAAGAAAGCACAAGAGGGCATCGAGATTAATATATAGATCACATTTTATTTGATGTATCGAGATGCATGTATGTTTCCTTGACTGATTTTGGCATGCATGTCACATACATGTGGTTTTTTGGTTGTGATATGTCACTGGGATGGAGGATTGCTTGGATTGATAGTGGATTTCCTAGCCTTTCCATTTCATGGATAGTCATGGAGATTGTGGGTTTATTTCCTTGTTGTGTTTTTGGTTGGTTCTCATGTTTCCTTAGTTTAGGTTGAGTTACTAGTTCTTGGAGCCTTGGTTGGAAAAATGCTTTGGAGCCCTCTAATAGATTGGGTTGAGTTACTAGTCACATAGCCTTGGTTGGAAAAACACTATGGATCCCTTGGTGGGTTGAGTTACTAGTGATGTAGCCTTGGTTGGACAAATGGTATGGATCCCTTGGTGGGTTGAGTTACTATTCCTAAAGCCTTGGCTCGACAAACGCTCTGTAGCCCTGCAGCAGTTGTGGATTGAGTTGCTATTCCTTGAGCCTTGGCTGGAACAAATGCTATGGAGCCCTTGATGACTAGGATAGAGATTGATTGGATAATGTATTTGTGATGTTTGACCATGATGTGGAACCATTGTTTGATGCGTTGAGGTGGATGGCATATCGAAGCCTTGGATGGTCTTGGATTGATGTGTTCTATGAGATCCCACATTCATGCTTGGAATATGGCACGGGTGCGAATGGTTGAAGAGGGATTTCGCTAAGCCATTCTACAGTCAGCTGGAATGTGGAAGTCCCATCCCAAGTTTGGATTTTGAATCATTAGTGAAATGTTATTTATCCTTGTATCTCTATTAGAATTATGACGGATTATATGTGGTTTATATGGTGTGATTTCATTGGTATTTCTTCCCTATTATGGTAGTTATTTACATGTTTTATGACAACAGCCATGAGTGGCTCTCATTATGTTATTACTTGTTATTGAATGATCAATGTATCTATGAACTAATGGATGAAATGGAAGCTAATGTGAAAAGGATATGATGCTTCATAGTGAATATTAGATAAGTATGAGACCACTATTCCTAGATATTTTGTTTACACGTATAGGTTGCATATTTGCTAGGTGTTTGACAAAATTCCTGTCATGGCTAGTAGGGGTCTATTCAAGGTCTTGAACAAGTATTTTATTTAGTATGTCATTTCCATGTTATTTTAATTATTTGAAGAGATGGTTCAATTTTGGGCAGTGACCTGGGCTCTGGGCCTTAAAAAGTGGCTCAAATCCCAAAGTCGTTGGCATAACACTTACAATTTGGGTCTTTGTTCATTGGAAAACAAGGCTGTGAGAGAAACTATGGGGTTACAGTCGCATGCATGCCTTGTCATGAGTGATATTTTGGGTTTAATTCATATAAATGCTAGGTTAACTCAGGGGTTGGGAACCTGGAGTGGTGGATTAGTTCCTTTTAGTCCTGAAGCACCTGAGGGAGGTTTGTATGTGGTGTTTCCATCGATTCCATTTCCTTAAAGTCATATAGGAGCTTGAATCATATCATAGTAGCCTCTCGTTGCATTTTTAAACTCGCTGACCAGTTGCTTGGATAGATATGGGAGGAGGGTGTTACAAAGTGGTATCATAGCCAAGTTGTGATCTCCTTGGGCTATGTGTTGATCATGCTTTCATGTTTGTTTCATATGTGTTCCTTATGCATGTAGTCCATGTTGTTGTTTAATTTTCATGGTGTTGATCATGGTTGTAGTGATGTCTCCATGTGAAGGTTGAAGGTGGTGTCATGGAGTGTGTCTTCATGTGTGTATGGTTGATTATGCATTGTTATTCACTTCATTGTTCACATGTAATCAAATGCACGTGAGGTGGTTTTTGTTGTCATGAACGAGGTGATGGTTTGTGTAGTTGATATTGTCATGCATTAATGACTAGAATCTAGCTATAATGGTGTGTATATGGTTTTTTACTCATGTGTTATATGTTTATATGTAGTTGTTATGTATGCATAGCCTTAGTTATAGTTATGCATGAATAATAGGTCAAAAATTCCTTGTGAAGTCATTGTATGGAAATTTAGGTCATGATGGTGCTATTGGTTGTTATGATGCTAATGTGTTGACTGAGATAGAATAGGAGATGCAGATCATTATAGTGAAGTTGCAACATTGGACCTCGAGGTAGGAGAAGATCATCATACATATGATAGTTGATTAGTATAGTCACAGGCACATGTGTCATGACTGATAGTAACTTGTGGTTGTATGCATTGCTATTTTTGTTTGATGTTAGATAACTCAATGACCATGTTAAATGTTATTGATGAGTATGTTATATGCTAACTTGTTGTTGCTATATGATAATTAGCTTGATGATTAGGTCAAATGTTGTTGATGATCATGTTATATGTTAAATCATTGTTGCTATATGTTAGTTAACTTGATGATTAGGGTTATAACATTAATATCTTGATGTTATATGTATCATGCTAAATTGGATTGGACTATATAGATGGTTATGGTTATGATATTCAGGTATGAGCTGACATATTTGTGATGACTTTGCACATGTGGTTGTTATGCATGAACAATAAATTCTTATGAGTGTATGATGAAAACATGTTAGTTAATTAGTGTTATGAATATCATGATCTTATTTATGTTTGAGTTGACAAGCTGTAAATTTATATCTTGGTATGTAGATTGATTGTGCAGACAAGATAGCCTCCCTTGGGGTATACTAAGATATGAGTTTGCTTATGTAGTATACTTGGTGCTTCATTCTAGATTATGTCATCTATTTGATGTTGAGTGTTTGGTGTCTATCATGTCATCTAGCTGATTTATTTAACATGGTATATTTGCAATTTGGTTGAATGTTTGATGAGTTTCATAATACGAGTATGTGTTCCAATGATCTTGTTTTGAGATGATTGTCCTAACACATATGTGCTGAGATAGTTGATATGTACTTGAATGTAGTTTACAGTTGTAGAATTATGTCTAATGACTATGAGTTGATTATGGGTTATGACATGATTATTTGTAAAAGTTTATTTCAAATTTATAGATATCATTATCTTGATATTTGGAACATGTGGTTGACATGTGTGAGAAGTTGCAGAAAACATCCTTGGTATTAGCATGACAAGGTAATAGTTGATGTGTTTATATAACTAATGGTTGGCTGATGTGACAATACATACTAAGCCTCAATTGCAATGAGGTAAAAAAGGGTAAAAGAAAGGAATTGGACAAGAATTAATTTGGATATGTTTGGAAACCCCAATACCAAACGAATGAGTGCCTTAGATATAGGAAGTCTTCTTAACCTTGATTTCTTATGGCATTATGTGGATACATGCTATAGTCATGAACATGTACTTGATAGGTATATTAGCCAGTCTATAGTTATAGGTGTATTTCTCAAGGGAATTGGAGTCCCTTGAGAGAAGCCATGGATGTGTTCAATTGCCTTAACCCATTGAGACAAGGCATGGATGTGTTGTTCCAAAGTGGTTGGCACAACAAGGTAAGGTAACTAGTGTATTGTTATATTTGTTTATGCGCTGGAATTTATGTGTTTATGGCAATATGGTGCAGGAGATTACATGGAAAAGAGACTTCCATGAAATCTTGAAGAAGGCTTGAGTTGAGCTTTCCTTAGAAGAACTGGGAACCATGGGTATTGAGTCATGGTGTCTATTCTTAATCTTGTGCTTTTGGTATTCTATGATTTTCTTACGCTTCATTTGTAGTTTTGTTATGTCTAGTGCATGATCATGCCACTTTATTTGTGGAGTCATATTGTTATTGATTTTCATGGTTTTCTTCGTGTTTTTGTTTTTTCTTGTCTTTCATGTTTTGAGTGTCTTTGGAATTGGTTGACAAAGAGGAAAGTTAATGGAGCTCGAGGAGAGTTGTGTGGTACTCAACAACTAATGTAAGACACCGATGAAGCTTGGTGCATGAGTAAGTGTAGTGAAAGGTAAGACTATGACAGTTGATTGGACTGGTTGGGTCCATTGTGGTAAACGGATGGTGGCAGTATAGTCTTAAGAAACATAACCAGAAAGGGTAAAGTAAATTGATCTGAGATGTCACATGGCTTGACTAGGTTGGGAACAGTGGTTCTCAATGTTGTTCATGAATAAAGGAAGTTATCTTAACCTTAACCTTGATATCTAGTATTTATGTTGTGATCATGATTGATTTACGCTAATGATTATATCGATATATATGTATGTATGTTGTTATCTGATAAGGTCATCATGGATCATGATTTTTTTTATGCTAATATTTATGTATATGTAGGTATGTGTCTATGCATCTATGTCACTACGTGAAAGGGTCGTCAGGAATTGTTCTTGTGGAGGAATGATTTCTTATGCAGGAAAATGACATGAAGAGGTTCCTCAACTTACAAGGAATCAATTGTGAAGAGTAGTCATGAAAAATATATGAGGTAAGTATCATGTGGATATGAATTGTTATTGTATCCTTGTATTCTTCCTATGTTTTTGTTATGACAGGTAACATTGAGGGATGCATCAGTCAAATGAAAGTAGTGTGGTCGTGACATGTTGGGATGATCATGGATAAGACACTAGAAGCAAGGTTTCTTGGTAGAGATAGTGCGCTTTCGGATGTGAGCTACTATTGTTGTGCATATGTAATAGCCCAGAAATAAAAACATGTAATTAATTAGATTAATCATGTGATTCATAGTTAACATGGAATGTATTAACTAATTAAAATATGAGTGAAGAGAGAGACAACTTACGTGTGGAATGCTAGTTGAACGCTAGTTGAATTTTGCTACCTGCAACAAAGTCTTGGGGACAACTCTCCACCCAACTGTAGGCTCCGTTGCACAAAATCTTGCTACAACTGGCCACCCCCAAGCCCTCAATTAACATACTACTACCAAGGTATCCTTTGTCCCACAACACTATTCTCCCAAGAGAAAGGATGGTGGAATCATGGAATGATGGAATGCCTCTCATCTTCCTCCCCCTCTATTAAATAGAGCAAACATTGGAAGGGGAACCACATGCACACACTCCATGTGTCAATTTGCAACTTTACTACTTTCTTGTTTTATTTCTTATTTATATTTATTTAGAGCATGTAATAAAATTATTTTATTATTATTTATTATTTATTTACTAGTACTATTTTTTTATTTATTGTTTAGTATTTATTTAATATTATATTATATTATTATACTTATTATATTATTTTATTATTTATTATTTATTATTAAGGGACATTACATTTATTTTGTTATTTATTATTTCATGTAACAGTCTTGGCACCCTTTTCTGAACTAGTATAACCAATAGGCATCGAAAATTTCACAACACCTGGGAAATCCCAAGAAATCTCTGTCCTTTTTCCCACTTTCAGAATCAGGCAGAAGCCTCCTCAGTCCATATCCTAGTCCAAGGCTGGCCCCAAGGCTCATGCCTAACTCAAACCTCATCTGCCCCCAAGGTCCCAAGGGAGGCATATGGTACAGTGCTCAATGTCACTGGGAATCTCACAAGGTTTGCCCACTCCCTCCACAACTCACTAGGGCACACGACCCCAAGCATTGAAGTCCTTACACCCCTACCAGACTTCGACATCCCAATACAATACTAGGAACCTAGCCTAGAACATCAGGCACTTGGCCTCCTCAAGATGGTCCCATAGCCTTTCAGGAGTTATCCATCAAGAGCTACAGAAGACAAAGGAACCACTGGCATATGTAGTGTTGATTGAGTTTATCCCCAGCCCATATGGTGTTACTTATTCTCCCTCGTGCATATGGGTTTCACAAGATCATCAAATAAATCGATCCTCTCAGCCCATTTGTGGAGTCCTGTCAATCATCGCACCTCAAAATGCAACCAATGCATTAGCTATACCATCATAGTATCATAGAAAGTAATCCACATGCCAAGTCTTGCATGTCATCACGAGAACATTCATCATTACGAATAATAACGAACTGAATGTTTATGCATGTCATAAATTTGTATGCAACTATCACATGCTTCACCTCATGAAATACCATCATAATTTATGACGTCAACATATTTACATCGACGACATATCATGAATTCACATAATAAATTAACCACATGTCAATAAACCTCATATTATAGCATCATAATTCCTATTCCACGTTATGCATATCATATCCATCATGAGTATTCAACATTAAATACCTATCATAACGTAGTAAATGAATATGTCAATATACCTCAACATAACATCATAATGCCTATGCATATCATCATCATCATAAGTATACATCATCACTATTGTTAAAACTATATAAATATGAACCACATGTGCATGATCACCCCCATACCATCATATCATGAAGCATTGTTAATCTGAGAAACATCTCAATACTTATCAAATATAGAATAATATTCTATAAGCATTCTTATCATGATTCATCAATTTCATTTACTTGTACAAACATTGAATAACAACTATGAACTAAGATTATTCAACATCCATCTAGGATCTATGTTATCTCATCATTGTTATTAGTGTCATGTTTCCATCAAGATACCAATTACTTTTAGATAATATTTTCATGTTATTTATATTAGGAGTTGACTATTTACACCGTAGGTATACTCATCTAAGTACATCGTTAAATTTCAAATGAACCTCACCATCTTGAGTCTTAATCTCTCATCACTTATTCTTCCTTCCCCAATGAAATTTATTGCTAAGATGTTACTGTTTGTATAATCATTTAAATCATCAATATCAAGTTAAAATTCCATGATCACTATACATATTTTTCTTATCCAAAAGGCACACATACAAGAGGTCATCCTTATTTAAGTCTTATGTTATGCTTAATCTACCTGCATGAGAGCTTGTTGCCCCCTCATAATTTATTCATCAATTGCATAATTTTCATTGTTCATCCTAAAAAGATTTTCTTATCTCATCAAGTTTCCACTTGATCTCTATTATCGTAGATTCACCCATGTTCAAGTTGGAATAGGGATTCTTCCACTTTAATTTTCACTCATTAAATATTCAGTTTAGACTTTGGAATGATTGGAACCACTACCATCATTATCATCCATGAATGATTTGGTATGCCCAATGTATTTTGGCAATAACTTCTTCAATACTAATGAAGCGCATTAGTAAGTTGTTTTGTATGAGGTAACAATATATCATCAATCCACTCGTGAGTGAAATTTATTCAATTGCACCCTTTATCAGTTGAATCTCACTTCTTTTGCCAATTTATATGCAATCCTTCTGAAAGTCTCATTATAGAATATCCAACCATATTTCCAACAATAGTTTTTCCTACACTTCATGCACAATTTTTTCTCATTAGTCTACATCGTGTATTTCTTTTTCAAAAAGTTAAACAATTATTATCCTTGGAACATCTTCCTAGCTTACCATTTGTCCTTTCTCACCGATTACGAGTGCTTAGAACTTCCTATAATGAAGTGTTGTATGTATACAGTGTGAGTACATGTTGTTATGCAATGATTATGTACGCGGTGATACAGATAGTGTTGTGTGCATGTGGTGCTCTGCTCATGTTGGATATGCAGTGCTATGTATAGATGATGCTATGTACATATTGGATATACAATGCTATGTACATGTGGTGTTGCATGCATGTTGCACATGTGGTGCTATGTGCAGATGGTGTTGTGTAGATGACGTACAAGTAGCGGTGTGTATAGATGGTGTTCTGTACATGTCGTGCATGTGACACTCCGTATATGTGGTGTCGTATACATGTCGTGCATGTGGCACTATGTAGATGTGGTATTGTGTGCACATTGTACAAGTGGTGTAGTGTACATGTGACGTTCTGCATCGGCATCGTGTACATGTGACGTTGTGCACATGTTGGGCAGGTGGTGCCATGTACAGGTAGTACTGTGAACATGTTGTACATATGGTACTGGTGCACATGTGGTCTTGTGTGCATGTCATATGTGTTGTGCTGAGGGCATGTGGTACTAGGTATGTGCATTTTGCAGGTGCATGTATTGTGTGGTGTTGTACATTGAGTATAGATGTATTGTATTGTGTTGTGTTGTACACCAGGTGTAGGTGTATGTATTATGTTATGCAATGGATGTAGGCATATGTATTGTATTGTATACACTAGGTGTAGGTGTATGTGTTGGATGTCAGGTGTGGGTGCATGTATTGCATGGAGGTGTATGTCATGTGTGGTTGTATGTGTGTGATGCACACTATTTATATGTGCACTTGGTCGAGGAGAAGCCACTGGGTGTTTGACGAGTGTGGAAATTGATCCAATGTGCGTACGAAATAAGAACAAAGGTAGAAGTAAGGATCAATTAAAGGATAAGTATCAATATATTATTTCAGTTTTATTATGCATGTGATTTAGTATTCCAGTATATGATGATTATAGGTGAACTATGATTTTGGTTTATGATGGAATGTGATTTATGATTTTGATCTATGATGGTTATGTTTCGAACTAATCTGATGAGATATTTTTATACATGTTGATTTGGTCAAATGTGATAGTTTGACTTGTTGTAACAGGAAGCAAACATGCTTGCAAATGTACCTTATTGAGCTACCAATGAGGTATGATGTGAATTTATTTCAATTTATTTTAAATCTAATGGAAGTTATGTGCTTATTATAGGAATGCATGAAATGATTAGTTGGGTGATTGAAATTGACTGAAAGAATTAGAAACAAAAAATGGAATTAGAAAATGTAGCAGTATGCTAGTAAAGCATTCAAGAACATGGCCATTGTCGGACATTGGTACCTAATAGTGTCCATTGATTTCCATGAGCATGTTATGACTGGTATGATGGTTTGAGGCAGGGATATGCCTTGGTTTTTGTATATTCCCATGTGAGGAATCCTTACAAAGGGATGGACTACCTGAGATGGGGGTTGCCAGTGAAAATTGGAAGGTGAGTAACTACATGGAAGGGGTGACCGAATTTCCCGAGGGACTGTGTTGCAGAGAAGGGAAGGTCGGGCATATTTTTTTTCTGGTAATTAGCATTGCTAGATGGAATCACATGTACATTGGGAGTGCACCCTAAGACAATGAGTCAGTAACAGTTCACTAAGAGGAAAAGTGGTGAAGGATTGTAACATTGGACATTGGATGCATATTTGACTTTACAGTGGATTCTGGACTTCCTGGGAAGGAAGTGAATCCTGGTATTACTTTGAGGGTGGAGATGAGAGCCTCTAGATTCCATTGTTGCAGATGCAGGCATTGTATCCTTTTATTTGTTGGTTGAGAAAATTTGCATATGTGTATACCATTGTAAATATTATATCAAGCTAGTTTATAAAGCTCCATAGACGGTATGGTTATTTCTTGGTTAAATCAAATGTGTATGCGTATATGTGGTTATTATTGTAAATACCATAATGATATATGTTATAAAGATCGATTAAACAGTATGTTTGTCATGTTTTAGCAGATGGTCATTGTAAATATTGCAATGAGTTGTGTTATAAAGCCCCATGGGTAGTGTGATTTGTTTTCAGTAGTCTTATTTCTTACAAGTGTTATTAAACATCGAGCACAATGGTCCCCCAAGGGGGAGGGTTCTGTAACAACACTGGTAAAATATCCATGTAAATATAAAATATAAGGCCAAGGTGATGGGACATATATTCCAAGAAGAATGGTGGGAGAAGCACCTTAGTGGGTGGATATTTAATTTATTATGGCTAAGGGAATTGGCAAAGGAAATGTATAAGGTTTCGGAAAGGCATGAGGCATTAATCGGCATTTATTATGAAAATAATGGAAGTTAGGAGATAAAGGACTTGAAAGGTCACAGGATGCATGTGAGGAGAAAAATGAAGGAAAATAATGAAAAATGAAGAAAATAGAGGCCTCATTCATAAAAATGTTTCTGATGATCTGTTGCTAATCTTTTTGTCATCTTAGTTTTGGAGCTCTCTACTATTCACTCTTTCTCTCTCATACTCTTGGAGACAAAGTTTTATTGGAGCACTCTTCGAGGGTGTGCCATACTTTGATTTTGGAGCAAGAAGACAAAGGAAGAGAAATAAAGCGCTAGAGGGCACTCGGATCAGCAACTACATCAAACTTTCTTATAGGTACCGAGTTGCGGGTATGTTTCATTCACTAGTTTTGGCATGCATGACACATGCATGTGTTTTCTTGGTTGTGATATGTCATTGCATTGAGGATTGCTTGGATTGATAGTGGATTACCTAACCTTACCATTTCTTGGATAGCCATGGAGATTGTGGGTTTATTTCCTTGTTGTGTTTTTGGTTGGTTCTCATGTTTCCTTAGCTTGGGTTGAGTTTCTAGTTCCTGGAGCCTTGGTTGGACAAACGCTCTAGAGCTCTATAACAACTTAGGTTGAGTTACTAGTCCCGTAGACTTGGTTGGACAAATTCTTTGGAGCCCTTGGTGGGTTGAGTTACTAGTCTTGGAGCCTTGGTTGGATAGATGCTTTGGATCCTGGCAACAGTTGTGAGTTGAGTTAGTAATCTAGGAGCCTTGGTTGGAACAAATGCTTTGGAGTCATGGATGGTTGGGATAGAGACTGATCGGATGATGGTTTTGTGATGTTTAGCCGTGATGTGGAATCATTCTTTGATGGGTTGAGGTGGATGGCCTCTCGAAGCCCTATATGGTTTTGGATTGATGTGTTCTATGATATCGCATATTCATGCTTGGAATATGGAATAGGGGTGAATGATTGAAGAGAGATTTGGCTCAGACTTTCTATGATAGGGTGGAAACGGGAAGTTCCATCCTCGGTTTGGATTTTGCCTCATTAATGAAATGTTACTCCTCCTTGTATATATATGAGAATTATGATGGATTATATGTGTTTTATATGGTTGTGATTTGATTGGTATTTTTGTCTGTATTATGTTGTTTATTTACATCTTTTATGACAACAACCATGAGTGGCTCTCATCATGTTCTTACTTGTTATTGCATGATCATGTATCTATGACCTAATGGATGAAATGGAAGCTAATGTGAAAATGACACGATTCTTGATAGTGAATCTCAGATAAGTATGAGACCCATATGCTCAGATCTATTATTTACACCTGTAGGTTGCATATTTACTAAGTGTTTGACAAAATTCCTGTCATGGCTAGTAGGGCTCCATTCAAGGTCGTGAAAAAGTATTTTCTTTAGTACTATCATTTCCATGTTATTTTATTGATTTTGAGAGATGGTTCAATTATAGGTAGTGACCTGGGCTCTAGGCCTGAAAAAGTGGCTCAAATCTTAATGTCACTGGCATAGCACTGACAAATTGAGTCGTTGGTTGCTGGCAGGCAAGGCTGTGACAGATAATATAGGGTTATAGTCACATGCATGCCTTGTCATGTGAGTGAATTTGCGTTTAATTCATCTAAATGTTAGGTTAACTCATGGCTTTTGCACCTAGAGTGGTGGATTAGTTCCTAGGGGTCTTGAAGCACCTGAGGGAGCCCTGTGTGTGTTGGTTCTGTTGATTCCATTTCCTCAAGGTCACTTAGGAGGTTGAATCTTGTCATCGTAGCCTATTGTCAGATGTTTACCCCTGCCGGCTGGTTGATTGGGTAGATATGGGCAGAGGGTGCTACAGCTTCCAGGACTAGTAACTTAACCCAAGTTGTTACATGGCTTCGAGAGGATTTATGAAACCAATTATCTAGGACTAATAACTCAACGAAAGTCATTACATGGTTTCCATAATGTTTTTCCAACTCAGGCTCTAAAAATAATAACTCAACCCAAGCTAAAGGAAACATGAGAACCAACCAGAAAAAACAAAGAAACAAACCCACAACACCCTGGGTATCTAGGAAATGGAAAGGCTAGACAAATCCACTGTCAAACCAGGCAATGCTCCATGTTAATTACAGATCCTAACCAAGAAACCACATGCACATGTCATGCATTCCAAAACTATTGAGGAAATAATACATGCAAATTGGTACCTACAAGCAAAACTCATTGTAGTTGTTGATCCCGATGTCCTCTTGCACTTTCCTGCTCTTCATTTTCCTTCTTTCTCCAAAACTCC
Organism: Pinus taeda; assembly: GCA_000404065.3. Taxonomy (NCBI): domain Eukaryota; kingdom Viridiplantae; phylum Streptophyta; class Pinopsida; order Pinales; family Pinaceae; genus Pinus; species Pinus taeda. The sequence continues at coordinate 47,209 of APFE030655253.1, forward strand.
AAGTATGGTGCACTCCTCCAAGAGTGATCCATGAAAACTCTAAATGTCCAAGGGTATGAGAGAGAGAATAGAGAGAGCTCGACCAAAACCTGTCAAAACCTTGCCAGCTAATCTTCATAAGCCTTTTCTTCAATGAGGCCTCTATTTTCTTCATTTTCCATTATTTTCATTCATTTTGCTCTTCACATGCAACCTGTGACCTTTCACCTCCCTTTTCTCCTAGTTTCCTTATTTTAATAAATAAATGTGCCAAAATGTCATTTTCCCTTTCCAAAGCCTTTTTCATTGCCTTTGATGATTTCCCTAGCAATAATAATTGAAATGATAGTGGCCCTATATTTTTTCTATATTTTTTCTTTACATGGAGTTTTAACCAAGGTTGTTGCACCCTCCTCCCACATTTACCCAAGTTATCAACCTACAAGGGTAAGCATGTTATTTAGAGTTACTATGATATAATTCAACCTCTTAATTCACCTTACGAAAGTGGAGTCGGCAACTAAACACCTTAATGACTTCCCTATCACCTGCTACAAGAACCCCAATGGCTAAACCACCATTATAGGTGCACACACCTTGAGTTAAACCTCTTTTTTCAGTGCCTTGGTCTCCTAGGTGTTGGCACAAAATTGTTAGATTTCGAATGAAACCCTCCATGCACATGCATGACTCCTACAACAGAGCGATTCTAATATTTTTCGCCCATGTCCGTGTCTAGGACCGCGAGATCTAAGCCACTTTTTCAAGCTAAGATCCATACCTTTGCCCAAAACTTATTGGTACTTTTCAAAACCATGAATGATGCAAGGAAAAAGCCTTCTTTATAAATCTTAGACAATAACTTGACCTAACAAGGCCTATCCATAACATTCGTTCTGTCAAACATATCACGAACATGAAATCTACAAGTCATAAATACACATATTAAAATATGGGTCTCATACTTATGCAAGAATCATCGAGAAGGTCTAATGCCCTCTCATTTTAGCTACAATATCATATATTAGGCCATGCATTTGATAACCAATCACATATTCATCAAACATGGCAAGAGCCATAAACAATATACATCATATAACTAGCATATAACTATCTAATAACCAACATAAAAACCATGGAAGCTCAACAATAATATCAACATCATAATCAATACATATTCTCATAGATAACAACAGAAAATAATTCTTATTAACATATGAAAATGGTAATTAATTCAGGGACTTCCACATACCACCTGCCCATAGATTGGGCTAAACCGAATCTCTCTTTCATCCAATCACCCCTGTGCCATATTCCAAGCATGAATGTGGGATCTCATGGTATTTCAGAGGCTAAACCATCTCAACCCTAAACTAGTGACCACACCTCATGGTTAGACATCACTAACCATCACTCGATTGATCTCTAACCAATTTGTCCAGGGCTCCAAAGTGTTTGCTCCAACTAAGGCTTACATGATAAGTAATTCAACCCACAACTGCTACTGGGCTCCAATTTATCCAACTAAGGCTTCTAGGACTATTAACTCAACCCACCAAGGGCTCCAGAGCATTTGTCCAACCAAGGCTTCCAAGACTAGTAACTCAACCCAGGTTATTATAGCTCTTCTAGAATGTTTATCTAACCAAGGCTCTAGGAACTAGTAACTCAACCCACAATCATAAGGAACATGACAAGCAGAAAACAAGAGGAAGTAACCCACAACACCATAGCTATGCAGGAAATGGAAAGGCTATGCAACACCCCTATTAATCATGGTAGTCCTCCATGCCAATGACTGATCATAACCAAGAAACCATATGCATGTGTCATGCATGCGAAAACTAGCAAGGAAATCATACATGTAGCTCTGTATCTGCAAGCAAAACCCGATGTACCCATTGATCCAACGATTCCCTTTCACTTTCACACTCTCCTTTGCCTTCTTTCTCTAATTCCAAGTGAATACTATAAGCCTCCAAGAATGCTCCAAGAATTCTCTAATTGTGCAAGAGTATGAGAGAGAGAATAGAAGAGAGAGTCATAAGAGCACTAACCAAAGTTTGTGCACTGACCCTCAGAAGCCTTTTTTTCATTGAGGCCTCTCTTTTCTTCAATTTCCACTATTTTTCATTCATCTTCCTCCTCACATGTGACCTATTACCTTTCACCATCATTTTCTCATTATTTGCATTATTTTCATAAATAAAATGCCAAATAATGCCACTTTGTCTTTCCAAAGCCTTTGCCATTACCTTTCCCAATTTTCTTAGCCATTAATAAATCGAAATGAACACTGACTAGGATGTTTTGCCGACCATTCAGCTTGGAATATGTGTCCCATTATGTTGGTATTATAATAGCCATTCACTAAACCCTTTCTGCTCTTTAATTATTTTTTTCAGACATGTTTCAACTATAATTTTCAAACACACTACAAAATGTAATTTTTATCCCATTAATAAAAATTTAGGTTTTTTTTCCACATCTTTTTTTCTCTTGAAAAAAATTATATTTTTTCAACACTATAATTATAATTTGATAATTTTAATAGAAAACATTATTTCTTAGATATTTTTGTTAATTTTTATAAAGACAACACTATAGTAATAGATTTTTTAAAGTGTAAATTTGGTAATAAATATTGTTTGAATATAATTAAAAATATTGAAGCTTCCATTTAAGTGAATTAAATACATAATTAATAACGAACAGAGTGAATAATTTAATTATTTGTTAGCTGGAGAAAAAATGTGTTTAATATCATTGTTGATTAGTTGAATAATTTAAGTTGAAATAGTGGTAAGTATTTTGAGAGTTGTATTCAAGTGTCACTTGCTTATTGGAACAATAACACTCATTGTGCATGGTATTGAGGAGAGCTAAATTCAACGAATATTGACATAGTAACAAAAATTGCCCTATACTATGACATCCCCTTGTCAATTTTTTTCTATTTTAAATAATTATGTTGTAAGGTATACCTTTGCGATGAACTCCTCTCCCATGTTAGTTGTCTTCACTATGCTCTGTCTAAACTGTTAGCCTATTAGTCGACGCATTAAAAACTGGATCCGCTTATCCCTTTCAAATCTCTCGTTCGACATCATAGCTCAAGTGGGCATATACATATCAATGTGCAAGTGAGAAAACAATTAATAAGGATCAGTCAGGACCCGGCAAGTATAGCTGAAGAATCGGATGGTATGTCTGCGGATTCGGTCGAGCAATCTCTGGTCGAGCTTCAAAATTCTCGGGCCATTGTTTCCGCGGTAGTTGTTGGTGGTTCGTCTGGAAGGAAGAGAAAGGTCTGTGGTGATACCGATCAGTTACAATAAGGTGTGAAATTTCCGGACATATCGGCCCTCGTTGGCTCCAATTTGGACGATTTCAATAAACCAATGGTTATAATAAAGAGGGTTATAATAATATTAAAGAGGGTTATAATAATATTAGTAAAGGTAAGGTTGATGGTATGAATGGTGGGGGCGATAACATTAGCGTAGAGTGTGGTGGTAATGATATTAATAAGAATTAGCGCGGAAGATCAGAAGGACCCGGCAAGTATCGCTGAAGAATCGGATGGTATGTCTGCGGATTCGGTCGAGCAATCTCTGGTCGAGCCTCAAAATTCTGGGGCCATTGTTTCCGCGGTAGTTGTTGGCGGTTCGTCTGGAAGGAAGAGACAGGTCGGTGGTGATTTCGATCAGTTACACGAAGGTGTGAAATTTCCGACATATCGGCCCTCGTTGGCTCCAATTTGGACGATTTCAATAAACCAATGGTTATAATAAAGAGGGTTATAATAATATTAGTAAAGGTAAGGTTGATGGTATGAATGGTGGGGGCGATAACATTAGCGTAGAGTGTGGTGGTAATGATATTAATAAGAATTAGCGCAGAAGATCAGAAGGACCCGGCAAGCATAGCTGAAGAATCGGATGGTATGTCTGCGGATTCGGTCCAGCAATCTCTGGTCGAGCCTCAAAATTCTCGGGCCATTGTTTCCGCGGTAGTTGTTGGCGGTTCGTCTGGAAGGAAGAGACAGGTCGGTGGTGATACCGATCAGTTATACGAAGGTGTGAAATTTCCGGACATATCGGCCCTCGTTGGCTCCAATTTGGACGATTTCAATAAACCAATGGTTATAATAAAGAGGGTTATAATAATATTAAATGGTTTAGTTTGGTAACTAACCATGCATCTAATTTATTTTTATATTTTTCTAATAATTTATATAAATAATCTGATTACTTATCTTTAAATATAGTATTATATTGAGTATTAAAAATATTAATGATATATATTTATTAATAATTTGAATAAATTAATAAATTAATTTTAATATCTAACCACTTTTATTTTTACTCATTTTATTTAACTAAGTGAATAGAATAATAATTATGAAGAATATTAATATTATTTAAGTTAAAGAAGGTTTGACTGGGGTTCTTAAGTTGAAAAATAGTCGTTAGTCTTTTTAGCTGTTGGAGTCTCTGCTTAGATTATTTAACACGCTAAACTGGATCTGTTTCTTCACTTGTCCTGAGGATGAACCACACTAGTTAATTCGAAACGCGTCGACAAATGATCAATTATGTGATTTCGCCAAAAAAAAATTCTAAACAAAACATCAATCAATTAACATTAAAAGCAACAAAACTAATATTTATTATGAACCGGTTGCAGTTTACACAAAATTGACAATTTTGTATTTCCTCAGTATAAACGAGAACAGCGTTCATATACTCTATCATGATTTAAATTCTATTGAACTTCAAGTGAAGCTTACAAATAATTCAAATAAGTGTAATTGTTTTTTGTGGAATCCAATATTAATATAAATATATACGTATGTCTCAAGTTTTATAAATAAATTTTCTAATGGAATGTTGATAAATTTTCTAATGGAATGTTGATGGTCAAATGAATGATGAAGTAGGCCTTTTAGAATGATGTTTGGTTATTGGTTATAACCCTTATAATATTTAGTTTGTGATGTAGAATAAGTTTCTTAAATAATTTATACTTGTTGTGGTATGGATGAGTATTGAATTATATTATTTAAAAAAAATCATGAGAGAAAGGCTAGATAATCTTAGTGGGTTTTAGACCAAAAGGCTAGATTTGTTAGCATGTGAGAATGGACCTTAACGTGTAAAGAACAAAATTTCTAAGACAATAAGAAAATGTTATGGATTTTAATACCTATGTAAAATTCACATTCTTCATGTAAGAAGAGAAACCTTATCTATCAAAATTAGGGAGTTTGCAAACTCTATATGTTATCATGGGCCTTGGCATTCCTTATGACTAGAACAGGCCGCTATGAACTTTGATATAGTTAATTTCATATAATGAGATAGCCCCATGGTCATAAGGATATTGAGATTTGTGACCAACAACCAGTAGGAAAGAAACTATTGGGAGATTGGGTTATTGAACATGGAGTAACAAGCTATTGGGACCTAGTGAATGAGGGGAATCATTAGATAACCATGATCATGACTCCTTGATATTGATAGAACCTAACATATACATTGATTGATGAATATAGTTTCATATATTGTCATTCATTGTCAGTTGGTTGAGGGGTCGACAACATAAAACAAATTTTGGAAATTAGGGTTTAAGTTCTTTGGCCCTAGCCACTGGTCATATTTCAAACAACGGGGGATATGATCGAAACCTTGGCTAGAAGAGAGCTTAGAATTGGGTAAATGAATATTGGAGCATCGGGATATCAGGTATTACATTATGTTGCCCACATACAATTACATAATATTAATGTTTCTCAAACTATCTATTGGTTGACAGGAAAAACATTTCATCAACTATCACTATATTGGCCATTAGGAGGTTGAATTTTAGGAGTTTGGGATAACAATCCTCGAATAATCCCCAATACTAAAAAATCCACACTATTTTTCAATTGATGGGGATATTTCTATCAATCACCATCCATTTTTAGTTATTAGGAGATTGACATTAGGTGCTTTCATTAAGGGATCATCATCACAAAACCTAGTGCTAGCAAAACTTGACAAGTTTGTCGGGTAATGGGAGCACATTAATGTCAAAGGTTGGTTACAAATCGAATTGATGGGAGAGCTTGGAAACTAACATGGCATGTGGCATGCATATGTGTAAATGATGGAACGATTATACCTTAGCAATCCATTCCATCCTTGGTCAAATCATTGCTTCAAATCCTGACAATATGTCTTCTACCATTGTACTTCCAAAATCACTTCCAATCGCATCTTCAATCCTACATAGACACATATCCACACGCATCTAGTATATATGCAAGTTCATTCCTTACATTTTTCAACCTTTAACTTTTCCTGCTAATTTCAAGATTAAGATAGTTCACATGAATCCACACTCCCCGAAACAACCTTCCACAAGAAACCATTTCCAAAACAGGGATATCTTTCGAGAGGAAACTCGTTTCATGCAATTTCTCCACATAAAGGAACAAAACCTTTTATCCATGGTTAAATCTAGGGAGTACCCAAGCTACAAAACATAACTAGGAGTTTTCTCTACCTCACTCCAAAATCGTTTTGATGATCCATTTCTTCCATTTTAGGCCTACTACTTGAACTCAACCCTCATACTATATCAGTTTCATTAGAGCTTTCCAATTTACCTATGATAATTTTGCACCTTTAGATATTATTTAATCCATATTTTGAGCCTTAGCTATCATACCATCTGCCACATACCCAACCCCTTATAGCTTAATTAAGTTTGTGAGGTATCGATACCCGACATCATAGGTTAAATTAAGAAAGTGGGCTAATCAAAATTCCTCTTCTTTCAACGACGTCAAAACTTATTTACAACACCACAATTACCTTTTTCTTGTTAAAATCTTTCCAATGATATTTAATCCAAATATGAGTTCAAGACATCAAGTTTTTACCATTTAAAGATTTACCCTTCAAGGGGAACATCAACACTTTCGTATTGTCAGATGGTGCCATCTCACTTTCCCACGTCCATTAACCTCTCGCTATGCCTCACATATTGGCTATTAATCGTGAGGCATGTTTTTAATGTGCAAACTTCATTACTCCATTTCTGCATGACCCAATATTGTATTGTCAGTTGATGGATCTCAGCCTTTAGGTCAACCTCCATGCCTTCACATACTTATCGAGTTCTTTTTCTATCATGTTATTGGGCCCCGATTAGCGCTAAGATGTATTTGAATTCACGCTTATTTTGTCCATATTCAACCCCTAACATGTAGATATGTTGACATACCTTTATCAATGGAACACGACCTCCATTAACTAACAAGAATTCCATGTTTTGTTAGTATTAGGGGGTAGGCTCAATACGAAAGCCCAAACTTCCTAAAATTGTTACACATGATAGCCGACCTCTCGTCATCTAAATCCCATGTCATCTTTCCACATCATTGTCACGTCAACATTCCATGTCACTAAGGCCTATCTCTATGCCACATCATCATCAAGGAATGTCATCATCAAGGTCTGTCCTTGGCCACATCATCTCTCCAAGATTTCTCTTTAATCTAATAGTCGCTCGTCCACTGCTAGACTGGTGTTTCCATAATTTGATGGGCTTGTTGGATTCTATTGGTATTAGGTGAATTACAATGAGGAAGTAATGGAAGTACTCCTAACATCTAACACCTAACATCCTAATACGTTGACAACTGACCACCCATTCATATGGATCCTCCCTCTATCTAATAACACTTTGTGTATGAGGTCACTGACCCACTAGGAGGAATTATGTGCACAAGAGCTCTGCTTCACACCATTTCTCATGATCTAATATTAACAATAATAGGCGGAGCATTCTCCTTCAGTTGATGGATATATTAGGTTTGTTAGTATTGAGAGTTTGTTGTAGGTGTTAGTCGAGATTTTTTCTAACATTTGAGTCTTAATACCCCAATATCTCAATATTTGTCATCCCAGGCTAAGTGCTTCCTTTCTAACCTTTTGGTTAGAACCCCTTTATTGGTCTAACCAGGGGCCATGGCCAAAGGCCTTGAACACCAAATTTCTGACACTCATGGTCACTACTTCCTATGTGATCTACTAATGATAAATGACAAAGGGCATAATTGAGTTTGTTGACTAACAAACATGTTAGGTTCTGTCGCTGTCCACAAGTTACATTTCGATGTAACTCAATGAACTCACAATATCCTATCGAAGAGATTGATGTTTCAATATTATGGTCGAACTGCCCCATTGTCCCTTTCATTTGCTAGCTCTGAGCCAGAACTCCCAATGACCATGTAACTAGGGGCTAATAAAAAAAGCTTATGTCTTTGAATCTCTAAAATTCATCCATAACCCAACAAAACCAAAACGATCTCAAAATCCTCTAATTTCTCAAAACTTTCAACCGAAAAACTTTTGAAAACTTAAAAGCCTTAGACAACACATAAAGGGTTCCTAAACATTGTCATCCACCGGACATTTGGATAAACCCTATCCCACTTCATAGTTAACTTGGTAAAAGCAATCACACTCAAAATAAAAGAAGATCCTTTAAATTTCATTTTTAATTGACACTCTTACCAAGAACATGTTTTAATCATTTCTACCTACTATTTTTTTCATCATAAGAAACAGGGATGGAATTTGACGGGCATTTTGGCCATCATAAGACCTTTTGAACGTATTTGATGGCTAGAAAATTTTGAAGACCATTTCTTAAGATGTGTTTGGAACCGTTCAAAACGTATTTTTGACAGTTAATATGTTGCTGAAAACATGATTAATACCCATTCAAGAAAGCAGAAGCGAAGGTAGTAGACTAAGTGCTAGGCACTTGTTCTCCTCGATATGGCCGGCCACTTGTCCGGCCTCCAGCAAGCCATCCTGTCTCTAGGAACGTTGGTATGTGTTTGTCATAGTACTGTTATAAGTGATAAGATAATTCTACATCCACCCCATGCTTCAAATTAAGTTCACAACAATGAAATTTTGAAATCCTGGGAAAGGCATCCAGGAAAACCTAAAGTAAACCCGGCCTTGCTTTTATTTTTTATTCTGCACATTATTTTGTTAGCCAAATCGTAGAACGGACTTTTGGTGGATGTTTGGTTGCAGATTCTCTGCCATTTTTGAGGGTGTAAACTTCGAGTTGAACCAAATAAATGATTTGCTGCCGTTGGTTAATTTAGTGGGTCACTTGCAAATTTAAAGGGATTATATTGGTCTGTTTTGTGGAGACAGACAGAAGTAACCACCCTATGGATTCATCTTCAACTTTATGGGAAGTGAATTCCAAGAGGCAATGCACTACCAACAATAGCACCAGTGACCGGTTTGAAGAAATTTTTCCTCTGCTATAATAAATTGGGCTTATTAATTAATAATTTAATTAGTAATCATAATCATCTTAACATATTTAGATATACTTCCCTAAATTAAATAATCTATAAAAAAAAACATACAACAATGAAATGGGATATTTTTTTAATATTGTATTTGAGTAATGATTTTTTCATTTAATAAAATTGGTTTGATGTAAATACTACTTTTTTGTTACAATGTATATTTTAAGACAATGAGGATTTCCTTCTTTTCTAGAATATTTGTAAGCAAACCGCTCTCCAATATGGTAGAGATGTTGTAATTTCTTTTATAACATTTGACTCAGTCAAAATAAAATTAGATAAAAATAAATAAATTAAATTAAAAATCAAAAATAAAAAATCAAAGGTAATAATTATAATGATAATGATAATTATCATTATAATTAATAATTAAACCAACTTAAATCCATCTTAAATGTGGATCAGAAAGATCAAATCTTAAAAATCCCTTACTAAAATATTTGAAAAGAAAATCATTCAATTATAAAAACAATAATAAACGCGGTTCAAATGTTCAACACTTTTTATTGAAACCTCCACAATTGAGGTTTTTTGTCGAAATTTCCGTTTTTTCCTTACGATAAATATATGAAAATTTTCAACATAATTATTTATTGAATGGTAATTTTTTAATCAAAATTTTATTAGTCAAGGGTTAACTTATTATGAGAACATCACTCTTCAAGGGCAAAATTTTTAATATAACGTTTCTTGACGGGAAGCATAAAGACCCAAAACGTCAAAAAAAATTGTATGACGGGTAAAAAGAAATCCAAATTCCTACCCTAATAAGAAAGATCCATTAATAACCAAAAACAAAATAACATATAACTATATCTAAATAACACATACTTTATCATCATAGTTTTCACATGCTATTCTGAAAAGACACGAACTATTCTATCACACAAAAAGAAAAAAACAAAAAATATTTCAACCTTATCCCAGTCCACAATTAGCTGGGTACCTCCTATATTTTTTCATAATAGGAAAGATCCATTAACCAAAAAAAATAAAATGTAACTATATTTAAATAGCATATACTTTATTATCGTAGTTTTCGCATCCTAATTCTGAAAAGACATGAACGAGTTTATCAAAATTATGACTTTGGCATCATTTTACATTTCCAAGAAATATAGTGAGAGAAGAAGACAACACCTTCTCTTACCACGTTCTTATTTCCCTTTCAAAAGCAATTCATAGTTTATCGTATATGACAACTGCAACAATGGTGACAACTATAAGCTTAAGATCAAATGTGTTTGTTAGCGATCGACATGTCTCTTTCTTCAAAAAAGGTGAGCAGGTCCGCCCTCGCTTGTGCCACTGACACAGGAGTAAATCCCTCGTGCCGTGGAATGGGTGGGTAATTGAAAATAATGCATCAATGCCAATGAAGAATGCGTGCCAGTGCGAACAGCCGATTCTCCATTCTGGATTCGGAAGAGTATGGAATCTTCACAAACGTACATTGGACCGGGGTGGACTTGTCGTGGGGATTTAGGAAAGCTTATATCTAAGATGAATGGTCCTTGTGCATCGCAGGATAATAACGCCATCCTAGCGCAAGCACCACCACAAATTCTACAAGCTTTCGGTTTACAAAGCAACACAGTTTCTTGTAAAGTACTAGAATTTGTTCGTCTCCCACAAACCATGGATTCAGGGACTCCTTTAGACGCAAGAAGAGCGGCGATACAGGTGGTGGTGGTGCCATTTCCAGCCCAGGGACACCTCAATCAATTGCTTCATTTATCGAGGGCAATCGCCGCACGAGGATTAGATGTCCTCTACGTCGCCACTTGTACTCACATTCAACAAGCTCGGCATCGCGTTCAGGGATGGAATCCTGATCACTTCGCCATTCGTTTCCACGAATTGCCCATGCCGTCCTTCTCAGATGTGCAGCCAAATCGTGAAAATAAGGACCATGTATTTCCCGAGCATTTTATTCCTCTCTTCGAAGCTTTGGAAGATCTCCGGGAGCCTTTCGATCGTCTGATACAGAGCCTCTGCTTGTCCAGTTCCAATAGAGTTGTGATTGTTCATGATTCATTGCTCGGTTGGGTTCAAAATGTGGCGGCCAAATATGAAGCCCCTGCCTACCATTTCTCTTGCGTCAACGCCTATTATTCCGCCGTAAGGGAGAAGGGGACTGGAATTCCAGAATGCGTTGTATCACTCAAACGGTGCTTCCCGCAAAGTTTTATTAATTTCATGTCTCGCCACCGAGCAGAAAGTCTAGCATTGGCGGCAGGAAATCTCGTGAACAGTTTTCGCGCTCTGGAATCTCGATTCATGGAAGACTTACGGGGAATACGGCGAGAGCGTTATGGTGAGAAGCCTCTGTGGGCCGTCGGTCCTCTTCTTCCTCAATCAATTTGGAGTCGGACGGCTGAGAAGGGTAATTCAGATGTTAGAAGTTGCTTGAGATGGCTGGATGACCAAGCTCCGTCTTCAGTTGTTTACGTTTCTTTTGGCACAAGTTGTGCTCTATCGCAGCAACAAATTCAGAATTTGGCTAGAGGGCTGGAGGTGAGCCAACAGGCCTTCCTTTGGGTCGTGAGGGTTGCAGATATCCCTCGTTTCACAGCGTTGGATGAAGCGAAGATGGACTGTACGAATGAGCTGCTTCCGGAAGGGTATGAGGGCCGAATCGGAGGACGCGGCTTCCTAGCGAGAAACTGGGCTCCCCAGCTAGATGTTTTATCGCATGAGTCAACCGGAGGTTTTGTAACGCATTGCGGGTGGAACTCGACGTTGGAGAGCATCAGCGCGGGTGTTCCAATGGTGGCTTGGCCCCAACATTCGGACCAATTCGCCAACTCGATACTGGTGGCAAAGGAGTTGAAGGTGGGCGTGGAAGTGAAGAAGTGGACAAAGGCAGACGAGAATGAGTTAGTCACAGCGGAGGAGGTTGAGAAAGCGATCAGACGAGTGATGGGTAATGATGAGGAGGCAAAGGAAATGAGGAGGAGAGTGAAGGAACTCAGAGATGCTGCTCGAAATGCCGTCGCAGAGGGAGGGTCGTCATCGAATGAGGTGGACTCGTTTGTCGATCATTTTACATCAATACTCAACGAACGAGATTCAACTCTGATTTCGGCCGACAGCGAAAGCTAGTGAAGGCCTGCCACGGTTTGAAGCCTCCAATATTTTATGCGTTGAGATAGCTCGTGGGCTTCAATTTATTCCGTTATGGTTTATGATGTATGAGAATCATAGCGGATGTCAGTTCATACCCTCACTCAGGGAATGAAGTCAATGATTTAAATAAAATTTTATTGTCCAGAATTGAAAGAAAAATTATCTATCAAAAAATGCATTAAAATCCTGCTGCAAGGGTAAACGAAGTATAACCAAAGGGATAGCCATTTCCACGGTCTTCCCTATGCTTAAACCATATAAGCTTTGCAAATAAATATATATCTCAAAACATAGCTACTACTTAACTAGGTTAACTACTCGTTGATTAGGTTTAATTTATTCATTTATTTTAAGAGATTGCGTCCAGCCTGTCCATGAATCAACCCCTCTAATAACTACGTTTTATTTTGGCTCAACTTACTCTACTTCTCATCGCTATAATAACTGAAATATAATGGATATAATTTCACCAGCGGTCTTATAAATTAAACGGATAATAAATATTTTGATAGTGATTTTTATGACGATGAGTTAGCTTTCAGAATTATAAACCGTTGGTGTTCATCTTTCACAACAATACAAACCCCCAAAGAAAACTAATGAATATGCATGCTTATTACTAATTTACTTGTCATTTCCTGCCCAAAATCTAAAGTTCACTGAATTTAATATTGTAAGTAAACCGAATTTCATTTCATGTTTAAAATTTTAACAATTATTATTTGAAGATTCTCAAGTGAAATCTAAAATCAAAATAGATTATGGATCCCCACTATGAGAGACCATCATGGCAATGGGATATCAATGATGATCCAAAATCCTCGCATTTAAAATTCAGTTTTAAAATTAATAAAGAGAGATCTAAGTTAAAAAAATAATATTTAATGTGCTGCTGTGGTATATAGTTGTTGCGTCGGGGATCTGACTAGCAGAGTACCTAAATATGTGTGCTCATTGCAAGGGCAGTTGGCAAAGCGCTAATTGCAAAGGCAGTTCTCAGATATTTATAGGTTTGTTTATTTAGGAATGGTTTTTATTATTTAATTTATTTATGTAAAAAAATAAGTTGTTATAAAATTTCACTTTCATAAAATAAGGAATATTAGCGTATGAACAATTTATATTAAAATTCAATTTTAACAAGATATAAGGAATATTAGCACATGAACAAGATATAATAAAGAATTTTCACACATAAACTGTATATTGATATCAAAATTAAGTATGAATTTTATGAAAAATTGATTCGAAACACCAAATATATTATATCGAGGGTTTTAAGATAATATTTGTGACAATTTTTTGTTAAATTGTCTTAATTTATTCAGGAAAAAATTTGTCTATTGTTTTAAATATTGTCTTCAAGCTATTGTCTCAAAATAATGTATTAAAAAATTGTCGCTATAAAGACAATATATAAAACAAGCATTATTGTCTTATAGGAGACAAATTCATTTTTGTCTCTCTAGTTACAATAGTTTAGATCAAAGACATATTGTCTCCATAATGTCTTTAATCCTAATTACTGTCTCTCTAGAGACAATAAAACATTATATTTAAAGATAATAAAATATCACTTTTGTCCCTTTAGAGACAATATAAAATAATGAATCCAAAAAAATATCTCACCATTGAAATAAATTAATATAAAAAGTATTTAATTCATACTAGGGCATAGTGGATCAACAACCAACCTCGTGCTTAAGACAAGTGCTCCTCCATTGACCTAGCACCCTTTAAAAAATTACATGAAGAGTTATGGTAGTCCTTGAAATTGCATATATAGGCACTGATTTTAAAAAAAATACTTGACACATAATGGCATTATCGGTTTTAGTCATGCAACCCCTATTTTTAAATGAATACAAAATAATTTATATATGTCTCAAATAACCTATGAGGTCCACACACCAATAATGCATCACCATGGTAGAATTATGTTCCACATTAATCCATGCCTTTCTTATCCATTTTTTGGTTACAAACAAGTTTGTGGAAACAAGGACTTTGATTTTTCTATTTACCAGCTTTTTACCCTTCATGTAGGAAGGGAAGATCGAGTAACTCAGTGTAAAATTTAGACAAAATTTGAACTCTCCATGTTATCAAAAGCTTTTATATAAAAAAAATGGATATAGGAGACTATTAATATTGAACATAACCCCAACATAATGAAATGTTGTGGTAGTATTAAGAGTTAGAAGTATTATGGACATAACAATCACAAATAAAAAAGGGACTAATATTTGGTATCCCACAGTAGCAGCGACACCTGCAATTACTATAAGCAAAAAAACTACAAAACAAACAAGGCTCACAAGGAGTGACACCAAAACTGCTAGTAGGGTTAGTACTAGAGCTAGGGGTTATGCGATCGTATCAATTTACAACTTCAACTCCGATACCGCCATGATTAACAAAGCTTGTGGTTCATAATTGAAAATATTGTCTTATAAACTATCATTGTCTCACTATCACATTTTCCACGTGGAAGTGTTCACAACAAACACACCTAGCATTAACAATAAGGTGTATTAATGTAGAAAAAAATCCTAACTATTGTAATAATAGTCAGACTTGGAATTATTACACATAATGTGTAGATAACAAAAATAAGCAAAAGCAAGTACTAAGTGCATAACACTAAAACCACAAACAAGGTTGGTACTAGATCATGGGATATTTTTATCACCTCAACACAAAGACTTGCATCCTAGAGAGAGCTTCCATATTGGAATTTTTTTTGGGGGGGTAATTTCTCATAAACCACCTCTCACTAACCTATGGATCACTTACATAAATTGCTTATTAACGAAAACATATCAAGACCAGATTAATATCCAAGCTTTAAAGCTCTGATAATATTCCCTATATATCAACTCTGCAAGATGGAGAATTGTCACTTCCTTATATCTTTGGATATCAAGTGAATACCAAAATGTTTAATGACTTTCATGTTACCATGTAGAAAATGCTTCATCATAAATAGCTTAAAGGTACTCTAAAAAATCAACTCATCTTCTAAAACCTAGACCTTCCAATTAATAATTTCACTGCTAAACAATGTCCATATAGAGTTTGGAACATTGCTATGGGAAAATGGTTTTTTTGCTACACTCAAGATCCCACTCGGAGGTGTAGAAATATAAATAATCAGAATAGATAAATTTCGTAACAAAACTAAGAGTCGAACATGTATGCTCATCATTCTAAGAAGTAATCAAACGCTCAGTCCTAGTACACAAAAGAGAAATAATTGTAGTGAGGGGGTAAATACTTACAATGCACAACATCCAAGTGCTTAACTAGCCTTGATGAACTTTTAAAAACCTTCCCACAACATGGCTTTTGGCAAGGATACTTCTTGACCTCTATGGATTGTAACTTTAGACTCTTCCATGGCTCACCTCTCTCTTTATGCTACCTCATATAGAATTTCATATTAGACATAGATGATATCTTCAGTTTGTAGTTCTCTTTCACAAACATAAATAACTTCCTTCATGCTTTATCATGTGACGATTTGAATGGTACTTCCTCGTGTAATTGAAAAAACAACCCTCTACTATGTAAACAAATGTTCTCTGCAAGATTTAAAAAAACAATTACAAACTTCATAAATATCAACGTGGAATATAACATGTTGAGGATTCCACCAATTAATATTAATCCCAATATGATTGTATATGTATGTTAATCCCCTTGTGATTATTGTATTTATGGAACATTTTTATTTGCAAGCTTAATAAATATCAAAGTAGCATATTAATTGTTAAGGATTTCATCCTACAACAATATGATCATCGAAATGAGAGAGCCCATTTAATAAAAAAGATTGGAAATAT
Organism: Pinus taeda; assembly: GCA_000404065.3. Taxonomy (NCBI): domain Eukaryota; kingdom Viridiplantae; phylum Streptophyta; class Pinopsida; order Pinales; family Pinaceae; genus Pinus; species Pinus taeda. The sequence continues at coordinate 63,559 of APFE030655253.1, forward strand.
TTAAAAAAATATCATTTTGACCAATTGTGCAAATGAATCGAAATAATGAAACAAAAAATAAGCCAACCTGTTATTTCAGGAAAAAACTGTATGATAATGATGACGCTTGAGTGAGTAGAAGGTATAACTTATCAATGGGTAATCCCACCTATTACTAATCCATGGACACTTTTCCCTCCCTCACTAATTTGGGAAATATATTAATAAAGGGTCATCATGTTATTTAAAAGTACTGGAGCAACAAACTATGAGTTATTTGTGTCCGTTAATAAGGTTTTTGTTAAGTCCCTATAATATTAGTGATTCCCCCATTACTATTGTCATTGTATCCCCTATTGTTATTATTGTGCCCCTATTGTCCTCATTTTGTTATTAGTGTGCCCAATAGAAACCCACTATTGTTATTGTTGTGCCCTTATGTTATTACCGTTAGGTCGGCTTGATTATATTGTGACCCTTTAGACTCCTATATATAGAAGGGAGGTTTAGTCATTTGTATCATCCAAGAATTGTTCATTTGTGTAATTTAAAGGAGGTTTCCCCCTCAAAGAGGCCGAATTCTAAGGCATTGATCTATCTTTTCTATCTTTATGAGAGATGGTTTCATAACATTTGGTATGAGAGCTTTGGATTCTAGGGTTTCACTACTCCAAACACGTCATCATGGAATTTTTGCTATATTTTTTTTCTGAGATGTTTCAGAAGCTAAAACAAAACCCATTGCAGCCAAAATCATTCTAAACTTCGGGTGTGAATTTCAGAGCTTGTCTTGCAGTATTTTTGGAGATATGATTTGAGGAAGTTAGGGCTTTTGTAGACTCCTGAATTACATTCCAAACAAGTGACCTGTGGAAAATTATCATAACTTTTGTTCTGAGCATCAGATTGAAATTTCATCAGAAGATTTAGAAAGAGGACGGCTTGTAGTTTTCTGTGTATCAGTTTCAGGTACTAAGGTCGAAATAGTGACACGTGGCACTTCATACAAGTTCGTTGTACTGAACTACTCTATAATAAGGTCACTGTGGGATATTTGGCATAACTCTTCCTTGGAGAATCCAATATTGATAAGACTTGTGGGGTTAGAAATAGGACTCAAAGGGATACCTGAAGATGTGATTTCAAATATTCGAGATCCACAATTATAGAGATACAACAGATTCAATATTGAGCTCTTATAAAGTGGAAAAAAAGGTGTGTAGTTTTTTTTAAAATTTTGCATAAGGTTGGTTTGAAAAATTAGTTTGAAGGAATTCAAAGGGAATAATGAAGAATTATTAGCATTAATTGATGCCCTGAAGAAATAAAATGGAAATACCTAGTAAGAAACCTAAAAGCTCTAGCATGACTTGTGAAGAAGAGGAAGAAATGCAACATGATATATCAAAATTACAAGACCAAGTACAACAAATTTCAATCCCACAGAAGGTAACTGAAGCCAAGATGAATGGCGTGGAAGCTAATATCAATGGCATACAAGTTAATATGGATGGCATGGACACTAAGATGAATGAAATGGATGCTAAGATGGAAGAATTGAAGATAAATTTGAATAACTGGTACAAGAAATGGTTACTAATGGTGAAAGGGTAGTAAAGGAAACTCATGATGAGAACAAAAGAAATGTTAGCCATGATTTCATAGACTCTAATGTTGGATTGAAGGCCCACCACGTTCCAAAAATAGATATAAGGAAGTTTGATGACAAGGATCCCCAAACATAGATACTACAGATGGAGAAAATTTTCGATCTCCATAGTGTGTAAAACACACAAAAGGTACGTATTGCAACTTTATATTTGAAACCAAATCAGTTTGTATGGTATCGATGGCTTTTCTCTCATAAACAAATTATCATTTTGGAAATCTTTATAGAAGAAATGATAGCGCATTATGAGGATATAAAAAGCAACACCTTTTTTAGCCAATTGATAAATCTCAAACAAAAGGGTTCAATGATGGAGCACATTGAGGACTTCGAAAAATTGAACATAAGGGTAAAAGATATTCCAGAGGAACATATGATTGATGTGTTCATAGGGACTTTAATGGATAATATCCAACATGAGGTTGACCTTTAGGAACTTGATTCATTGGATAAGGCATTAAGGTTAGCAAGAAAAATGGAAAGAAAAATTATGGCAACCAGGAGGCCTATCACTCACAACTATAAAGATGGAAATGTTGTTACCCCTAGCCTTCCAAAACCTACAAGGTTGAGACCACAACAATTGGAAGAAAAAAGAGCAAAAGGGATTTGTTACAGTTGTGATAGTAAATACATTAAAGGTCATAAGTGTGCTGAGAAGAAATTATTTTCCATAGATTGTGAAGAGGAGGAAGAAAAGGAAAAGAAATGTAAAAAGAAGAGGATATACTCCAGGAACAAATCCTAGATAAAGAAGAAATGAATCCAACTATATCTTGTAATGCATTGGATGGAATTACCACTCCTCAAACTATCAAGATAGAAGGACATGTTAAGAAGAAAAAGGTATTAGCATTTATTGATTCGACAAGTACCCATAATTTTATTCATTTTAAGATAGCCAAGGAATTGAATTACTTCCTATATCCAGCACCAAAGTGTCAAGTGATGGTTTCAAGTGGAGGAACCATAAATTTCTCTGGAAAGTGCCATAATGTCAAGCTATCCATGGGAGAATATGTATTAAATAGACCAATGGTTTCCATTCCAATGGGTGGTGGTGATGTTTTACTAGGAGTCCAATGGCTACAATCCTTGGGTACAATAGCTTTTAATTTTCAAGAATTTTTCATGAAATTTTGTGCCGAAGGAAAGGAAGTTAAATTAAGGGGTATTGGAGGGAAATCGGGAAGGATAATCAGCTGTAACGATATGAAAAAGCTTCTAAAGAAGGAACAACGAGGCGCAATTACACAATTATGTTCACTAGAGGTTCCCACATTGAAATCAAATATTTCTCCAGATCTCCAAAAAGTCTTGGACAATCATTCCAAGGTATTTAAGACTCCCAAAGGCCTCCCACCTATTCATGATCATGATCATGCTATTCATTTGATTCCAGGAAGTGTTCCTCCAAACATCAGGCTGTACATATATCCATATGCCCAAAAGATTGAAATTGAAACTATGGTTGCAGAAATGCTAGAGGCTGGTATAATTCAACCCAGTCAACACATATATTTCAAGCCTTCACATCATTTTGTATGTCATCTTGATGTGCACATGACTCCATTGGAAGTATTCTTATACTTGAAAATTCGTTTTGATTTTCATGTAGGGTAGGGTAGAAAAAAAAAAAGAACAAACAAAATGAAAAATAAGAGAAGAAATAAAAGTCTAAGGTGAAAATCGGTCTTAGCTAAGAGTTGATGCATATATTTTCAAGCCTTCAGTCTTCATTCTTTATGTTGTTTTCAGAATGTCTTCAGTCTTCATTCTGAGGCAATATATGTTAGAGGCAATGTGCCAAGCACCAGTCATAGCTACGCTGAACTTCACAAAAAACTTTATTGTGGAATATGATGCTTCAGGAAATGGAATTGGTGTTGTTTTACTGCAAGATGAAAGACCCATTGGTTTCGAAAGTCATCCAATAAAAGGAAAGTATTTACGCAAAGCTATTTATGAGAAGGAAATGTTGGCAATACTACATGAACTTAAGAAATGGTGACCGTACCTAATGGGAAGACACTTCAAGGTAAAAACGGATCATGATAGTCTTAAATACTTTTTAGAACAAAGATTGTCCTCTGAAGAGAAACAAAAACGGGTCACAGAGATGTTGGGTTATGACTTTGAAATCATCTACAAAAATGGGAAGAAAAATGTTGTGGCAGATGGACTCTCAAGAAAGGATGAGGATGTGGAAGCATTGTTGTGCACCATTTATATTATCAAACCAGATTGGATAAATGAAGCAAGGGATGAATGGAGGAATGCTAAAGAAGTGTGGGCACTCATTGAAAAGATACAAAAAGATCCCAGTACATCTGATACATTTAGCTAGAAAAATTATTCATTATGGTACAAAGATCGCTTATACCTATGTAAGAATTCCCAACTCAAACAAAATATTCTTATGGAATTGCACACTTCTCCCTTAATAGGGCACTTAGGATTTTTAAAAATTTACCACAGGGTTAAGAAGCAATTATTTTGGGATGGCTTTAAATTAGATATTCAAAATGTTTGGATTTCCAACAAAATAAATTTGAAACAATTAAGACCCCAGGTCTATTAAAACTTTTATCCATTCCAAGCCAACGTTGGGAGGCAGTTTCAATGGATTTTATCACAAGTTTACCCAAGTCTGAAGGAAAGAGTGTCATCATGGTGGTAGTTGAAAAACTTACCAAGTATGCACACTTTTGTGCATTATCACATCCATTTAAAGCCAGTACAATTCTACTGCATTTATGGAAACAATTCAAAAGCTACATGGAAACCAAAAGATTATTGAAGCGACACAGATCCCATTTTCACTGGAATATTTTCGACATAATTATTTCCTTGTCTTGGCTCAATTAGCTCATAGCTCATATTATCATCCTCAATTTGATGGGAAAACTGGGATAGTAAACAAATGTTTGGAAGGATATCTTGTTTCTTTGTATCAGATAAACAGACAAAATGGGTGAAATCATTGCCTCTGGCTGAATGGTGGTATGACACTTCCTTCCATACTGCAGCAAAAATGACCCCATTTATGGCACTTTATGGATATCATCCACCATCCATCACATCATATTTAAGAGAAAGTTCTAAGATTCAAGTGGCGAACATAACATCGAGCATCAATAACAAGTTCTCTAACTCTTAAAGGATAACCTCATGTTGGCGCAAAATAGAATGAAACAATAGGTAGATCAACATCGCAACGAAAGAAGTTTTGATGTAGGTGACTGGGTATTCCTACTATTACAAGCATATAAACAAACGTCCCTCAAGCAAGCTAAGAAGGATAATAAATTAGCACCAAAGTATTATGGTCCATACAAGGTGTTGCAAAAGATTGGTACTATGGCATACAAATTGGATCTTCCTACAGCTTCCCGAATGCACCCAATTTTCCATGTTTAATGTTTAATGAAGGTTATAGGTGACAAGCTACCAGTTCAAACAATATTTCCAAAACTTGACGAGGAAGGAAAAATCATATTGGAACTCGAAGCAGTCACAGAAACAAGAACTCGACAGTTACGAAATCGATCAATTTTGGAGTATCACATCAAGTGGAAGAACTTATCTACTGAAGATTCCACGTGGAGGGATGAAAATTTATACAAAAGAATCCAAAACTACTTAAGCATTGAGGACAACGCTTTTTAGAAGAATACAGTCATGTTGGGTCCCTATAATACTAGTGGTTCCCCCATTACTATTGTCATTGTATCCCTTATTGTTATTATTGTGCCCATATTGTCCCCTTATTGTTATTAGTGTGCCCCATAGAAACCCACTATTGTTATTGTTGTGCCCTTATGTTATTACTCTTAGGTTGCCTTAATTATATTGTGACCGCTTAGACTCCTATATATAGAAGGGAGGTTTAGTCATTTGTATCATCCAAGAATTGTTCATTTGTGTAATGTAAAGGAGGTTTCCCCCTCGAAGAGGCTGAATTCTAAGGCATTGATCTATCTTTTCTATCTTTTTGTGAGCTTGTTTCCTAACATTTTTTTCAGGTACAAAAAATATATCTAAAGGAATCCTTTTAAATTCAATAACATCCTAACTTTTTTATAGTTTTCATTGTTCAACGATACTTTACAGGCACCTATTTTTTCAAGGTAAACTTTAACTTACATTTGGGAAATACATAAAATTAAAAGAGCCTCATATGAAATACCTAAAGAGAAATACGTAGATAGTAAATAGCATACAATTGCTAATGATTATGCAAGTGATATCTGTGTCTAATATCTATATCACAACCAGCATGCCATATTTTTTATTTTCCTTAAAATCCATGGGAATCGTAACCAAACATGGTTTAGCACACTTTTACTAATCTCTTATTGTATTTCTCAATATATTCCTTGATACCTGTCTATAATAGATAGAACATGTTCCAGATTCAGCATGAAATTTATAAAAATGACATTGATGAGAACATAAACAAATGGTGAGCAACTTTAACGTAAGGAAGTATGTCACAATTTGCATAAAATGTACCTTAATGACCTCACGTAAGTATTTTGTTGCATCTTCTCGTTGAGAATATCTATGCACAAACAAATAAAACAAAATGTGGTGCTAATAAATATTACTCAAGAACGAGAAACTCGGTGAGCATTTGAGCATCTTAAGGACATTATATGGTATATGTAGACTCTGGAGATATCATGTTTGGAAGACTTTGAAGCATCCAAACTACGTTGTATCTTATATGTAAATAAAACCTCACAACTTTGTGTGTTCTTCCTTTTTTCAAATTTGGGGGATTTCCATAAACAACATACCTAACATGAAAAAAGAAGAAGTAATGATACCATTTAATATTAGCAGCATCATATTTCAAAGTAAGTAATAAAAATAGTGATTACAAATGGAACCATTTTCAGTTCATCTTCCCAATAGATAGAAGACCAGTGTATATTCCTACAGGTCATGAAAATAGATTTTGATTTACATAGGCTTAATCCCATCTTCTAATAATCTTATTGTCCAAGTGAGCATACCCTGCAAATGGGTATAGTAATCAATAAAATTTCCAATGTGTTATTTACTTGGTTCCAATTTTATGAGGATATGAATTTTAATCCTCAAAGTTAATCACATTTCAAAACCTTGTTTCAAACAACTATTTAATATTACGTGAAAGTCAAAATGGAGTATAGCTACCTTGTAACTTCTCCATCATCATTTACAAGAAATTCATTACCAACTTTTCCCACAACAATCAACAACATTAAATCCCACATTGTGACTGATAAAATCAATATATTAGTTCCAACACTGGTACCAACTCATGCATGACACTTGGCTACAGTAAAAGAGCATGATGCAACAAGTGATCCAGGAGGATCTCCTCACATCAGTTACACAGTTTTAATGTCGTCATTAGCATTCAGTTCAGTGTCGTTAGCTTCAATAATGATGTTTATGGTTCATGTTGTTCAAGTGATGTCTATGGTTTCTCATGGTTTTCATGGTGATATGGTTTTGTACCTGGCTATCGACATTTGGTTGTTGTCAGTTATGCCAGGATTTGGTCGTCGATATGTGTTTGTCATCCGCCTCGGAAGATCTGGGTTTTCGACATGTAGTTGTCGTCCACTTTGCAGGATATGGTTGTCGACGTGGGTTGATCATTCGCCTTGCAGCGTTTGGGTGTCGTTAAAGGTTTGTCATCATGAGATGTTGCTCATTTCACATCATGACATTAGATTGTAAATGGGTTATTTTAAAAACCTAATGTAAAACTTAATACAAACCTAAACCTCAAACCATGCATACCATCAACCTATTGAAAACCTATTTCATACTACATTACAACGCAACCAAAAGACCTAACCCTGAGTCCTAAACCAATACCCTAAGTTCTAAACCATGTTACAACCCTACATGTATTAAAATACATAAAACTATGTCAAAACAACTCTCAGCCTATTCAAACTATATTACAAAACATTACAAATAGTAATAAGGAAGCAGGAAACTATGCCAAGTCATGTAGTTGGTTTGATGTCAAGAATATCTTTGACTATCTTCGGCATTCTGCAATATAGATTGTTAATACATGTCAATAGTATTAAACAATATCCTATAGAAACTCTTTTCAAAGATGATTATGAATCACTAACTCATGGTATTACGTGAAAAGAAATCCATTTCTATGTCCATAATAGGTTGTTAGACCATCATCCAAAGTTGCACATATTTTAGATGGAGGGAATAGGTCACTGATTCAAAATATGCCATGGTCAGCATCATCAGGGTCATCACTTTCAGGTGCTTGATCGAATGTATTGGTACATCATCAGGACAAGGTGGAAAGTGAGGGAGCTCTATCCTCATTGACTATTTATTTAACTCAAACTTTTGTGGTCCAAAATCTTTCAAGTGGAGAGGATTGATCCAGGAGGATCTCATCAGATTAGTTACATAGATTTAGTGTTGTCATTAGCATTCAGTTCAATGTCGTTAGCTTTGATAGTGCTATTTATGGTTCCGGTTGTTCAAGTGATGTCTATGGCTTTTCATGGTTTTGATGGTGATATGGTTTTTTGCCTAGCTGTTGACATGTAGTTATCATCAGTTCCACCAGCATTTGGTCGTCGACATGTGTTTGTCATCCACCTCACAGGATTTGGGTTGTCGACATGTAGTTGTCATCCACTTTGCAGGATATGGTTGTCGACGTGAGTTGATCATTCACCTTACAGAGTTTGGGTGTCGTCAAAGGTTTGTCATCATGCGATGTTGCTAATGTTGCATTGTTACATTAGATTGTAAATGGGTTATTTTAGAAACCTAATACAAACCTAAATCTCAAACCATGCATACCATCAACCTATTGAAAACCTATTTCATATTACACTACAATCCAATCAAAAGACCTAACCCTAAGTCCTCAACAAATACCCTAAGTTCTAAACCATATTATAATCCTACATGTATTAAAATACATAAAGCTATGTCAAAACAACTCTCAGCCTATTCAAACTATATTACAAAACATTACAAATAGTAATCAGGAAGCAGGAAAGTATGCCAAGTCAAGTAGTTGGTTTGATGTAAAGAATATCTTTGATTATATTCATCACTCTGCAATATAGATTGTTAATACATGTTAATAGTATTGAACAATATCCTATAGAGACTCTTTACAAAGATGATTATGAATCACTAACTCATGGTATTACGTGGAAAGAAATCAATTGCTATGTCCATAACAGGTTGTTAGACCATCGTCACAAGTTCCACATATTCCAAATGGAGGGAATAGGTCACCGATTCAAAATGTGCAATGGTCAGCATCATCAGGGTCATCACTTTTAGGTGATTGATCAAATGTATTGGTACATCATCATGACAGGGTGGAAAGTGAGGTAGCTCTACCCTCATCGACTATTTATTTATGTCAAACTTTTGTGGTCCAAAATCTTTCAAGTGGAGAGGATTGATCCAGGAGGATCTCATCAGATTAGTTACACAGTTTCACTGTCGTCATCAACATCCAGTTCAATGTCATCAACTTCGACAGTGTTGTTTATGGTTCAGGTTGTTCAGGTGATGTCTACAGTTTTTCATGGTTTTCATGGTGATAGGGTTTTGTTCTTGGCTGTCGACATGTAATTGTCATTTGTTCCACCAGGATTTGGTCATCAACATGTGTTTGTCATCCACCTCACAAGATTTTTTGTCGACATGTAATTGTCGTCCACTTTGCAGGATATGGTTGTCGACATGGGTTGATCATTCACCTTGTATAGTTTGGTTGTTGTCAAAGGTTTGCCATCATGTGATGTTGCTAATGTCACTCTGTGACATTAGGTTGTAAATGGGTTATTTTGAAAACCTAATGTAAAACCTAATTCAAACATAATACAAACCTAAACTTGAAACCATACATACCATCAACCTATTGGAAACCTATTGCATATTACATTACAACATAATCAACAGACCTAACTCTAAGTCTTAAACTAGTACCCTAGTTCTAAACCATATTAGAACCCTACATGTATTAAAATACATAAAGCTATGTCAAAACAACTCTCAGCCTATTCAAACTATATTACAAAACATTAAAAATTGTAAAACAATCCCTAACTGCAGGGTTAGACCATGTCAAGGACCACAACCAGAGACTATTCCATGTGAGTGACAGATTCTAACCATCGGGGTTATGTTAACCACTGGATTGGAAACCACATGGGGGTTGTAACCATGTGAATATGTAGCTATTAAGTTAACTATCAGGTGGAGTTATCACATGTGAACATGCTAATCGGTTATCGGATCTGCTAAGGAAGAATCGTTGTCGAAACCGTCGGGTGGATAAGCCACAAGGTGTATGTCAATGGTTAGACTTCCTTGTTCACATGCAGTCATTCAACCCCATCTGCCCAGAAAACAAGCCACCAACGATCATGATTTAATACAAAGTTTATTTTGGGTTTTTGTTGTCATTTTGGGTGAAAAACTAATTTGATGACCATGTGACTAGGCCCTAAGGTGTTCAAACATATTTTGATAGAGACTATGGTGTTGCATTCATGCCAATATTGGCTAAGAAGCTCTCAAACGTATATGCAAACCTTTAAATGCACATTTTCATTCATGAGGAAGAAATTGGTGATTTTGAATTTTAGAGCGAAGATTCTTGACGATATAGTCGATTTTGTTTTCAGTGTAGCAGAGGCATGGGGAGTCGGAATTGGAAACCATGAGAGGCATTGGGGAGCTGGTTGAGACAGATTCGTTATGACCGTGACCAAAAGTCTTGCATGCACATTCATTTTGGTCAAATTTCTGTGTGATAGACCTCTTCGGTATCAATCCTAGTAAAGTGGTTGCCCATCTTGAAAGAAGACTTGGAGACGTAGTGCACCAGGGACAAACTCTGTAATCAATCTTGATGTATGGTATTGTTGTTTAATTGTTGTTTTCTATTCTTTTTTGCATATTTCTTATGTTTTATCAACTGTCATAAAGTCAATCTTATTAAACAATTCTCATGATTTCAACACTTTCAGTTAACATTCTATTCATTAGTGGCATAATAAATTCTACATCAATTTAAACATATGATCATTTCAAATCAACAAGTCAATTTTCTTGCTATTAAGACGTTGAATTAGACCCATGTCATAAGCGTCAGTGCAAGATGGTTGTGAGGATAAAAAGGTGTGCCAATTCTTATGTCAAGTCTCACTCCATACTTTCAAACATAGGTATTTCATGCAAAGAAGTACTAATAACATTCTTTTGCTTTATATGCAAGTTCTTCCAAAAAACCAATGACATGTATCTTGATGTCATTGAATACATGTTGAAATCTTGCCCATAGAATGAGCTCTTTTCAAAAATTAAACCTTCAGTAATTTCTTTGAAAGAAAAACATTTTAGGAAGGATGAGTTTTTGGCCTTTGTTGTTGAAGTACTAAACGAAACAATCCAACATTATGATTTTCCAAAAGAATCAAAAAAATTTGCAACTCAAGAGAAGCTTTATAAGCACATGTCAATTTGAGGTATCAAGATATTGTGAACTTCAATGTATAAGAATCATTGATGATATGAAACAAGTAGATGAAAAGTAATACTTTGGAATCATGAATGAAATCAACCACATTACGAAGTATGGTAAATCTGTTTAATGGTCGAATTCACAATTCATATAGCTAGGGAAGAAATATTTGACACTACATTCCATCTAACATCTCAAGACCTTTGGAAAAATTAAGAAAAAAACCACATTCAAATTGAATCTACAATGCATATACGAAAATTGTTACTTTCTTTCTTGTAGTGTAGCTTATGTTTTCTTCTTGGTTTATTTGAATTCTAAATGATCATAATATAGTTATTATTATTGAATTTTGCTTTGTTGGTAGGATAAAATTTTGTTGTGTGTTTACTATGGCATATATGCTACTAAATTCCTACATTTGTGCTATAGAGGTAAGGACAAATGATTGGATCTATGTTTTCCAACTGTTAAAAAGATAATGGGGTAGGAAGACTATCACCACAACTTTTCAAGAGTGCCATTGAATTTTTTCCAAGAGCTCAATTTTTTTCAACTTATGGTTAGTATAGCATATAGTTATTTTTGACCAAGAAACAAATTAAAATGATTGCCAACCTTTCTCTTGCAATCATTCTAATGCTACCATCCATTTCTGCATCATATTCCAATATTTATATCTAATCTTGTTTCCTTTCTGGTAATTTGTTGATGATTATAAAGGCATGATAGAGGATTTCTCTTCAATGAATTTTATGGTTGAATATGATCCAATGACTGGAGGAGGTGTCCAGAATCAGACAAAAATTTACTATTTCATTACACAATCTAGATATTTCAAGAGATCACATTGTAGGAGTTTGTGTGGGAAATCCGGACCCTCATGCGGAAATTCAAATTGAACCAAGCAATAAATTTTTATATTATAATGAGGTATATAATTTTGGAAATATATTAAACAAAGGGTCCTCATGTGAGGCAAAAGTATTGGGGCCAAAAGGAAGCCATTGCAGCTACATATAGAGAAATGGATGGCTGAATATAGGGGACATTGGATGGATTGACAAAGAGGTTCGATTATGGCTTCATGGTTGTTGCAAATACATGATTAAAAGTGGTTGAGATAATATTTATCCTCCTACAATAAATATATTAACTTTATGGTCATTCCAAAGATATGATTAGAAGTGGTGGAGAATATTTTTCTTTGTGCGGTATATACTAAACATGATAACTTAACATCTACTATTTGAAGGGATCGAAATTGCATCACCTTTTGTAATATATATATATATAGCATGAAGCTCACCTTTAAGTTATAATTCAGTCCAAACTAAGGTTAAGTCTTTTTCACACGCTTTTATTTCTGGTTTCAAGTATGAAAACATGAATTTGACTTGTTAGAGTAAATTTTTTGAGGTAGCTAACTCTTATACGACACTTAATAACATTGTATTGTTTTAGGTAGAGGATATTTTATTGAACCATCTAGGGACTTTGTTTGTTGTGGTTGTTGGAATCCCCGGTTCTAGGTTGAATGAACTCGATACTGTAGTATTCATCTACACAACAGTTGGAAATGGAAAGAGTCAAGAAAACAATATATTGTCACCATGGTTTCTACAATTATATTACAAGTAGAAAGGACTATCCTTTCATTTTGTTTACCAACTTCCCGTTATATTATTTTGCTTTCCTCGTCCATTTCTTCAAGTTCCCATATTGTTTTCTTTCCTCTAGAGAGATCTCTCTCATTTCTATAAAAATATCAAATATTTTGTGACAGTGGCACCCTTCCAATATTATTTATGCTATGATACCTAAGCCTCCATTACTGTTGTTTCTTTGATCTTGTTGACAATATGCATTCCTTTCACTTTGTAAAAATATATTTTCCAACCTTTGTCATTGAATATAATCAATTTTTTCTATTTACAAGCCCACCCAAGACCATGAATGAAACCCATCGACAATTTATAGTCAAAGTAGTAAGAATAAAACCCACTCTACCATTATGGAGTCCCACTGGCATAACACTAGAACACATCAAAACCAACATTGAACAACCTCATTCCTTAATATCAAATTTGACAAAAAAACCACTGTAATAGAGTAATAGCTGCTTGATTAGATCTATTATATCAACCAACCTATATTAAAAATATATGTTCTTTAATATCAAGTTTGATACAAAACCAATGTGGCATATGCTTAATTGGATCAGTTATATATCCCAACAAAAATTGAACATCATCATTCCCTAATATAAAGTTTGATAGAAAAGCACTATAATATAGTAACAATTTCTTAGATAGATCAGTTTTAAGTATATCACTTGGTTATATTATTCTTGGTAATATATGTAATTAAAAGAGGGGAAGAAATTAAAGATCATATAGTTGTAAAAACCATAAGCTAAAATATATTTTAATTACGCCATAAGGCGTTTCTATTTGAAATGAATGACTCCAGCCGCCTCCGTGTCTTATTGTTGACCATAGATTTGTGGTGTTAGACGATTGAATGAATCGTGGTCGTTGATCCCACTGATCCAAAACTGAATGAGGAAGCGGAAGGACCTCGCGGTAGACAAACCGTCGTGGGAGACAAACGGCCATGGCGAATTCGCAATCTGTAAGTTTCTCTTGATCTTTTGTACTGTTACTTATTGTCTGTACATTAAGCTTTGTTTTTCTTGAACGTTTGTATAACTCTGGTGCAAGATCCGTCATTGTCCTTGTAATTTAGATTGTTTTTAATCAAAGAACGAGTATTTGGTAAGAGCATTTATTTACGCTCAGTCAGCGGAAATAGAAACCCCTCTATGTCAAACAAACTAATCAGTTTAATACCAGACTACAAGCCAATACTCTTAGCAAATGCTAGCTTCAAGCAGTAATGTGGATCTAGGCAGGTTGCTTCTGTTTTTCTGTGGCAATCGGATTTGTCTATTTATTAGCACAGCCAGATGTTTCGGATGTTTGCTTGTTAGGGTTAAATTGACTTTAAATACAACTAACCTTACAAGTCTGATCTACATTTTTACTCGACTATGGAGTTTGAAGTATTAATTGTTGCCTTTATTGTTGCGTTTAGATTCCAGAGATCCTTTCTAGGTTTTTGTCGGAGCCTTTGATGTCAAGATTGTCATTATCTTTTGTATAGCTGTTTCTTCGAATCTCATGAATTAATTTCCTTCACAGGAACAATGCCATCTGACATCGAGAAAGAGTCTGCATAGCAGTGGTCCACTGAGTATCCGAAGTGCTGGCTCATTTAATGGGAATCCTCCAGTTTAGCCAAGGGGATCTGATGATTTCAAGGTATGTTATTTTACTATGTTTTCTGGAGCAGATCATGAAACCTAATAAATCATGTTTCTTGAATGTATTCAACAATGAGTCTATGACCTCTGTGTTGCCACACCTCGACAGCAATTGTGCCAGAGAATTTTAGATATGTTATGTGGTTGACATTATCTTCTTCAAGCCTAGTTTACTGCAACAAGCTTTCAATTCTGATGTGTAGGTTTAGTTTCGTTATATGGTTCTTTGTTTCAATTTTTGTATTCTGCTACTGGGTAAAGTTATGGTATTTACATTTAGCTTCCTTTACAATCGTTCTGGTTCTTGTACATTTGAATGAAAAGTATAATAAATTTGCAATGGAGAGCCTTACCTCTATCATTGCTTCAATCTTGGAACGCATTGGTGTTTTCATATGAGCACAATGAAGATATTTTACCCTTTTTATGAATGTTTGATCTCTTTATAAAAATGGCTGGAAGATAAAAATATAAGCTTTTGATTCAAAGACTAGCAGGCGTTAGATATTCGACATTCCAATGAAAGCCATGAAGGTTCTGCGTGTTGAATGGAGTAGCTGTTATCCACCACAATAGGTCAACTTTGCCATTAAACTTAAGAACTATTGGGATTCTTGAATGTTTTAATATTATTTTCACTATATGGGTCACATTCCAGCTTCATTCTGGGAGTTTAAAATTTATATAAAATTTCATTGAAACAGCTAATGTCAAGAATTTTTATCTAGACGGGCGGAGGGATTATTACAGCCCCCTTCTCTTTTTCCAGTCATGCCACCTGTTGGGTAGCTCATCTAGAGTGTGCTATGGTACTAGGATACCTAGTGTTTGCTTGAAGACTCTAACCCTGCAAATTTTAATTTATTGGCAGTTCTACAAGTAAGATATCTCCACATTTTTGCATGCAGAATTGTGTGGAAATATACAGGTATTTTAAGTATTATATCATGACATTACATTGATTTTGCCTGTATGTTTTTTTTTTGTTATTTTGCCATGATCTCAGGGCTCAAACACAACCTGATTCATCCGAGTATGCATCTTCTCATTGCGGTTACAATTTTTTGTCATAGATGGTAGCTTCATCTTTTTATTATAGATGTCTCGGCGAGTTTGAACAGTTTATCAATCGCCTTTCCTGGTTGAAGAGTAAAAGCCTGTTAATTAGGCTCCCCACTGAGTGGGATAAACATTATGTCAAAGGCATAGTTACTGAACTCGCCTGAATCGGGCAAAAAAATACGAAAATTCGTGAATTCGGTACGAATACTGTACTGTTCATCCAAATTCGATTCGTTTCTCAAGTTTGATTGATAAAGGTTACATAGTTTACCCACACGGACACTTGTTCATTCAATAAGAACTATCAGCAGCTTGAGATCATGGATGCACGGAGAAGCTGCCTGAGATACTTGCATGGGTTTCACCTCAGATCTGGGATTTCCTTGGAAAAATGCTTTTAGAGAGATTCAGAAAAGAGGTGGACCATCGCAGTGCTTTCTTAAATGAGGACTACTCTGCCATGGAGGCAGAGGAGGCCATTAGTGATCCAGGATCCCCCACTAGTCATTTAGATTTTAAGAATCAATTATGGGATTCCTACACTTTTCAGACGACTCCCATTCTGTAACTCAGCGTATCAAGCCCAATAGGGGAATGCAATGGGAGAGGTGAATAGGTTAGTTAGGCAATGCTCAAGACCTCCAAAGGATGGAGTGGGACAGAGTGATGGCACTAGTCACAGCTTGTAAATTTGAAGATGCTACTAATAGGCCTGATTGGATCACAAGCCCACATGGTGAGTGGATTGTTGTGAGATCTTCCAGAAGTAAATCTCCAGCTTCATATAAACTTTTGCTAAAATCAAACATTAGTAATGGCTCCAGCTTCATATAAACTTTTGCTAAAATCAGACATTAATAATGTCTCCTCCATGCAGAAGAGTCCATTCAACAAAAGTGTAGTGCCAACTTCAAAGTTGTCAATTGGACAGAGTTGCAGCTTAGAGGTGAACTAGATCAATGCTCACAGGCTGTGGTCCTTGCAGCACAATCTCAACGTCAACAATCTTCCAACACTTCTGCCAAGACTCTGCATCATTACTTGTTTTTCGATGGCTGTGGCATCCGATTTAATTTATGAAGCTTGGAACTTGTATGGCGTCCACGGATAAAGTGTAGTGCCAACTTCAAAGTTGTCAATTGGACAGAGTTGCAGCTTAGAGGTGAACTAGATCAATGCTCACAGGCTGTGGTCAAAGTTGTCAATTGGACAGAGTTGCAGCTTAGAGGTGAACTAGATCAATGCTCACAGGCTGTGGTCCTTGCAGCACAATCTCAACATCAACAATCTTCCAACACTTCTGCCAAGACTCTGCATCATTACTTGTTTTTCGATGGCTGTGGCATCCGATTTAATTTATGAAGCTTGGAACTTGTATGGCGTCCACGGATAAAGTGTAGTGCCAACTTCAAAGTTGTCAATTGGACAGAGTTGCAGCTTAGAGGTGAACTAGATCAATGCTCACAGGCTGTGGTCAAAGTTGTCAATTGGACAGAGTTGCAGCTTAGAGGTGAACTAGATCAATGCTCACAGGCTGTGGTCCTTGCAGCACAATCTCAACATCAACAATCTTCCAACACTTCTGCCAAGACTCTGCATCATTACTTGTTTTTCGATGGCTGTGGCATCCGATTTAATTTATGAAGCTTGGAACTTGTATGGCGTCCACGGATAAGGAAAGAACATTAAAAAACATAGTGAAATGGGAAATTTACAAGTTTAAAAATCACTCAGGAATAGGAAAGCTTAAAAATCTGGCGAATTTTAAAAATCATAGTAAAATGTGAAAGTTCGCCAATTTACCACTTAAGAGCCTAGAAAATAGGTAAAGAAAGAATTTGTTCGACTGGAAAGAATTTGTTCGACTGTAAAGAATTTGTGCGGTAATTTTAAAAAGAGTGATAGATTTTGTAGGTTATTATATATTTGTTAAATGTATTTGTATTTATTATTATGAATATTATAGATGAATAAGTGTTTAAATTAGAAAATTATTTTAAAGGTAAGTTTCGAAGATATAGAAGTTTTGTATGATTTTTAATTTAAAATAAATTCAGAAAAAGGATGAATAAAAAATATTGTTTTTATAAAAATAAAAATAAATTAAGATGTATATTGTCGAATTTTTTTTATTCGAATTTTTATTGTATCTAATCGAATTCGAATCCGAATTCGAATTCGAACTTGGTAACTATGGTCAAAGGCACCAATTTTGGGATCAGAGTTTCATGATGTTCTGATAGGTTTTTACATAAAAGTCACGTATTTTGGGTAATGGAATACGGTGAGATTTTACATTATCACAGTCTCACCATGTTTGGAAAAGTTTTGAGGTCAAATTACTTCAATCCTATGAACTTAAATATGTTTTTTCATATTATGGTGATTGGAAATTGCAGGAAGAAGAAGATTGTTGTGAGGAAGCAGCAACGGAGGAGGTCGGAGGGTGGAAAGAAAGCTCCTACTGACCATTCCTTTCAATTGTTATGTTCAGTAGGTCACATAACATAGAAAATTCAAAGAAATCGAATGTATTGTCGCATCAAACGCAAGAAATTCTGAAATAGTGTTTATTGGGAGTATATCATTCTGAAATAATGTTTATTGGGAATATATCTGCATCTTTCCTCGCCTATGACTCTCTTTTAGTGTCGCATCTAACACATAAATTCTGAAATAGTGTATCCACATCGTTCCTGGACTATGACTCTTTTTGTATGGTTTGATGTTTATCTTTTCTACCAATCATCGAAACTCTTCATGGAAATGTTGTGATTTCTATTGTGTTTTCTCTAGAGACTATACATAATGGATTTCCGAACTTTATGCCTTAAGGCGTTTTCTTTGCAACATCTGGTGCAAATGCTAGTTTTATTCATATTGCAATGAAAGACTTTGATTGCTCTTGCTAAGTATGACGCTAATCATGCTAACCAGAAATAGAAATTGGAAAGACAAAACTCAACCTCATATTAAAATTCAGATATATAAGATGATTAGAACATATGGACCAACAACATGACCAGAAAATAATGAAATATCAACCATGGGATGTAGAAAGTGTTTCTAATTGGTTTCCTTTTCAAAGCCCCTATTGATGATTTGACGGTCTACTGTTTGTTGATGATACCCTAGACCCCCACTCAAGCAAATCATTGCATGTATCATCGTTGTGTAAAATGACTTTAATGAAACAAAATACATTATTTTTGGGCTCTAGGAAAGTTTTAAAGGACTCTACAACATATAATTTCATTTTAAGCTGCTTATAAATAAGTAGTATTGTTAAATGGAACAATAAACACCTGGTGCAGTTAAATGCCTACTAACATCCTAGGAAAGGTCCAGAATTTCTAAGGAATCATTGAGACAATACACAACCATGCAGAGCTAATCACAAAGATAAAATAATCGCATATAATAATAGTCAACAGGAGGAGCCAGGAAATTAAAATCATGCTTGAGATATTCAAAAAGATGGATTGATTGGGCATCCTACATTTTCTAAGGCTTGTATTGACACCAAACCATGTAGAGTTGGAAAGAAGAGAAAACACCCATGATAAGAATAAAAACAAAAGTAGAAGATAAAAATCATTTTTGAGATAATCAGCCTAAAGTCCACATTTTCAAAGGCTCTAGCATGATATGAAATCTAAAAATCATGTAGGACTGATCGGAAAATAAAATTCCCATGATAATAATCAACAAAATAAACTAGCATATTCAGATCATTCTAATTTTTTTTAGAGGAACAACTTGTTTTCATGTTTCAATAGTCTCACAATTGGCTGAGTAACACAAATTTCTAGTGAATGTAGGAACAACAAAGTCTCCTAACAATAAATATAGTTACCCCTCAGTTGATAGATTGGTTTGTTACATTAACAATGCAATAGATACCTCAAGAGGAAACCCTTGCATGTGGTGATTTGACCACTATGTCTATAGATATGTAGACACCCCACCCCCTCTATATTTAAGGACTCTTTAGGAAGAAATACATGTTCTTAACCATTATGTCCATTGAGATCCACCCAGTTAAGAAAAAAGTCCCCAAGTCAATAGTAACATAATTTTTGAGGAGGAGTTGGTTGGGAAGTGGGTTCAACAAGATTGGAAAAATGGGCAAGTAAGAAAAGTAACAAAATATGCATATTTTTTCCAAGAAACCTTTGTTCTATTCTCCATGCATCTCACCTGATGAATTAACTAGTAAAATATATGTTTTCTATTTGTGCCAAGTTCTCCAAAATCTATTTCACCAACCTCAAAACTGAGGGGCGCACCATTAATATAAACCCTCTTCACATTTCACTCTCCATCCTAAGTTGCGACATACAGATAAATTGATTAATAACATTAGAAAAAAAATATTGATCTCAGTAGCTGCAATATACATAAAAATAGATTCATAGCATTATTAGAAAATAAAAAATATGATCTCAGACAATGAAGGCACAAGTGCACAAAATTTGACAACACAAAACATCTACGAAAAAAGGTTACCTACTGGATGTGTGGTGCAAACTTATCCAGAGCCTAAGTGTATGACAAGATATCCTACAAGATTGACAGAAGCAAAAAAGAAGTTATAAGACCCTTGAAAGTGATAATAAATACATCTTGAAGGTAATTGAAGAAGCCTTCCTATTTCCATTATGCTCTACTAACATCTTGAAAAGATTTACCCTAGTTTGATACACAGGAAATAATACATTCCACACAGGAGATCCAGGAAAACCTGTGAAAGAGTCACCAATGTGATAGTTAGAAATGTGTTCACATTGATTTTGTGAAAGGAAAGTAAACATCAAATTTTCTAGATTATTAAAATTCATATTTATAAGATGATTAGAACATATGGACCAAAAACATGACCAGAAAGGAATGAAATCTCAAACAGGGGATGTAGAAATTGTTTCTATTTGCTCAACTTTTAAAATCCCCCTTGCTAATGAATTCACATCTTACTCTTTTCTGATGAGGCCCTAGACCCCCTATCAAGCAATCCATTGCTTGTATCATCCTTGTGTACAATGAATTCAATGAAACAAAAGAAATATTTTTTAGGCTTTAGGGAAGTTTTAAAAGCCTCTAAAACCTCTTCTTTTCTCTTAATCCGCACAAAAAGAAGTAGTACTATTAAATGAAGAAATAAATACTTGGTGGAGTTAAAAGGATACTAACATCCTAGAAAAAGGTCCTAAATTTTTGAGGCATCATTAGCACAATACACAACCATGTAGAGGTAACAAAAAATAAAATACTCCCATATAATAAGAGTCAACAAGAGGAGCCAACAAATTAAAATCATGCTTGAGATATTCAATAGAATCGACTGGTTGAGAATCCCACATTTTCTAAGTCTTGCAGTTGCACCAAACCATGCAGATATGACAAGAGGATAGAACATTCATGATAAGAATAAAAAAAGAAAGTAGCAGATAAATATCAATTTTTAGACAATCAACTTGAAGTCCACATTTTTAGAGGCTTTTGCATGATATGAAATCCAAAAATCATGTAAGACTAATGAGAACATACAAAACCCATGATAAGAATGAAACAAAGAGAGAAACATATTCAGATAAATCTAAACTTATAGAGGAACAATTTTTTTTCTTGTTTCAGCAGTCTCACAATTGGCTGAACAATGCAGAAACTTCTAGTGAATGGATCATCAACAAAGGTTCCTAACAAGAAATATTGTTTCCCCTCAACTGACAGACGAGTTTGTTACATCAACAATGCAACAGATACCTCAAGAGCTAACCCTTGCTTCTGGAAATTTTACTTCTATGTCTATAGAGATGTATATACCCTACCCCCTCTAGATTGAAGCCTATGACTCGTTGGGAAGAAAGACACGCTCTTAACCATTATGTCCATTGAGTTCCACCCAATTATGTCAAAATTATCCATGTCAACAATAACTGGTAAAGTTGTGTTGACCATTTGTGATAGGTTCTCCAAAACCTATTTCACCAACCTCAAAATTAAGGGGCACACCATTAATAGTGTTGGAAACATAATCCTCTAAGGTTTGGTGTGGAAGCCGAACAACCAAAAGGATTCCAAGGGACCACTTGGAATATGAAACCAAGGGTCACTCCTATATATTATAAATATGTGTCATTGTGAATAAGAAATGCAATCTCATGTTTATCCTTCCTATTTTTTCTCTGCCATGTGTGTGTTTAACATGGTACCAGAGCTGCAGGTGAATTTCTACCCTGCTCAAATCTGAGCCACTAGTTGTGGCCTCTCTGTGCATGTCAATTCTACATTCCTATGGATAGAACTGTTATTATTGTGTGCATGCCTATTTCATGCTACACACTATCTAGCTAACCTCTCTCACCTAGATTTGTGTTGGGTTCTCTATCCACTGCCTCAAATAAAAAAAAAAATGCACCATCACTCATGTCCTTTTCCCCTCTGTCACGCTGAACTCTTCTATCTATGCTCTCCATATTTTATAAAATTAACAATGCATCGAAGGTTGATTTTTGGAGCTCAAACTAAGTCTGGAGCTTTTCTTTCATTCATTGGATGGGTTTCTTGAGGAAGGTGAAATGAAACCCACTCATTTTTTATACTGTATGAGATATCTCCTACCTGAGTTCATTTTCTGTCACCTGAAGACAAGTTCACACCCGAGTCCCTAAATTTGAAGTGTTGTTGAGGAGGGATGAGTTTGTTGGGAATGCATAAGGCTAAGTGCATCAGTTGAACGTGACCAGATTTACTTCCATGATTGTCAAGCCCCCTTGTGCCCTAGGTTTTTTGCAAACTGGCATTTGATTATGAGATCAACGAACTAAGAGAATTGCATTAAGAGAAACTTTGGTTTGTGGGCAGATTATTCTATTCTCCCTACTTTAAGAGTCTGTTTGACCATAATATATTTGCATCGATCTCAAGACTGGATTCCTTTCAGCATATCTATTGAAGCTTTGGCCTATGGAAACAACCTATCTCATAGATCAACTTTGTGTTTGATTAAGGACTAGTTTTTGGCTTCAAAGGTTGGTGATTCTAGAGAGGCATTATGGAAAGATGATGTTGCTTTCTTGGCTTCGAAAGATGATCCTAGTAAGTTTGAGTCCCATTTAAAAGAATTAAAAGTGCAAAAAATTTGAAGACAGTTGTTGGATATAGGAAGCTCTAAGGAAGAGTTACAAGCCTTGCCTGAAGGTCTGTCTGCTCTTCTAAAAAAAAGGTTCAAGCATCAATGAGATTGGAGCTAGTGGAATAATTTCTAGAAGTTCTTAATTCATGAGATCGATAATCATGCGAGTATAGAGTTTGAATATTTTTGGGGTCTTTTTTTTCTTTGTTTGTAATTAATAATTATGAATGACCAGGAATTATCTTGGCAATAGAATATGAATGTGTATTTGTGGAGTGGTCATAATACTTTTCAATGGGGCTACCATGATAAACTAGTGTAGTTTGGTTTATTCCCCAATTTGGTTATGATTGCAACATTTCTATTTTATTACAATGGTAAAACATCTCTTGTTGTTTTCCTATGAATCTCCAGTTTTGGACTGAGTTTTCTTTCCTCGGGTTGCGTGTTACCTCAGAGATAAATTCTAGGTAGATTAATAGTGTAAATAAACCGAATTTTAAGAGATAGATAGACTTCAAGGTAAGCTCAGCTACTAGTCTATCCTTCCCTAATTGCGTCATCACTAGCTAAGCATGCACGAGCCACCAAAAATGATATACCATTCCAGCAAAACTATGTTCATGCAATGATTCTCCCAGTTATGGGACTCTACTCAATTATATAATGTTCTACTCCACCACTATATAGTAGCATCAAAGATAGTCTCTGCTCGGTTAATATCACTTGCCTTCTATTTTAAAGATACTAATGTAGCAATAGTTCTGGGAATTATGGGAATCTCCTTTTGATGGCAATGACGAATTGAATTTAGAGAAAATCCCATCTGTTGACGAGGCATAAGCAGCTTTGAAGTTCAATATTCTTGCTTCAATACATTCTCTCTACATTATACAAGTAAAACAAAACTTCACATAAGCTTGATCAATGTTAATGTGAGTTGTGGCAATTGTACCTACGTCAAAATCAATGGGATGTAAACGTTCATGACACACTTTTTCATGCTGATCCACTAGTGCCGCCCGAGGGGAAGGATTGATACAAATGGTTGTGTTGCTACTTATCTTGAAGAAAGATTAAATATGTGAGTGAATTTTGTTCTTTCTGCTGAGATTGATCATTGGAAGAAAGATTACAAGTTTGGTTTTCGGATGACTGTTAGAGAGTTGTAGAAAAAAGGAAAAATAGTTGTTTTACGTCTTTTACCAAGGCAGATGTGTATCAATTTTCTTTTACTGGAGCGGTATACATATGATTATGTAGCTTGTGAATGATTGCCTATGGAAGAGGCTTAGTATTTGACAGTGAATTGGAATAGAAACACATGATCAAATAATCTCTATTTTTTGTTGGAGCTACTCATTCAACATGAGAGTGTTCATTGGCAGTGTATGTCTTTAGTTTTTGTAATATGTCTGTTGAAGCATTTGCACAGATTTTCTAGGAATATTTTTTTCATGGTCAGTATTTGTGAAAACGGAATTGAATTCACAAAATTTGTGTTGAGTCCATTATTTTTTTACCATTCCATTACATTAAAAAATATGAGTGCTTCCCCTAACATAATAGGTGTACCTTTGGTGAAATTAGTATAAAGCTTTATTAGCTATTTGATAGACGAATAGTTGTCAATTTTGAAGATTTTGGGTGCCCAAAAATTTTTATTTTTTGGGCTAAAGATAATACCTTGCAGTGACATTGGTTCATAGTTGTGAAAAAAATTGAAGTTTGACATTGGAGAAAATGACTCAAATTGGTGAAGTATTAGAGTTCTTGAAAACTATAAAATAGCCTACCTCTAATGACACATTCCAAATCAGCAAAGGATCTCTCTCAGAAATCCAGACTTGTCTACAATATGCAGAAGAACATATTGATTTTTTTCCGCTTGAATCTCAACTATAGCGGGAAGAATTACAATGGTGGAGTCATCATTCTGAACCTGTTTCTGTTTAGAAGATTGAAACAGACTCCCATAAATAGAAAAACAATAATCTTATAGTTGATTCAGAGCCCAATAAGATAGCAGAGTTACATGTAGATGCAGAAGTTCAATTTGCACTTCCCAAACCCATCATCAGACGTTGAGAAGGGCTTGTCCACAACAAGCATAGAACCGGTCTTGGATATGATAAGGAGGTTTCCTTTCATATTCCAAACTATTCCAAGCCCATCAAATTTCAAAGTGTTGGGTTCCTTCATGACAGTCCACCTTCAATTGTTCTAGATTCTGCACCTCTTCCATAGGAACGATAACATATTGTGAAATATCAACACTGTGATCAAGTTGGCCATATGAAAGATCACTGTTTTGATCTTCATCCATGAAATCACTGTCATAAAACTAGTCATTCTTCAAACAGATGTTTTAGAAACAAACCTCTTGCAAGAACAAAAATTCATCTTGGATGGATTGCTTCTTGGCAATGGGCATCAACAGCCAAGAAGATATTTCAGTCATATGTCTGAACTTGTTCTAGAGTATTGAACTGTCTTTTAGTTGAGTTTCTTCCATCATGTCACCTTGTATCTGATAGGGGGGAAGTAATGGTCATCTACAAGCTTCAAAACCACATAAAGTGAGCCTGAGCCACAACCTACCATACTAGTTTTTGAGTTGTAGCTAGAGACAAATATGCCCCTAAGCATGCCTTCAGTCAGTGATACCTCTTCAAAGAATTAGGGACACTTCATCTAGCAGAAGACTTCAGCTTCTTGTCAGTTTTGGAAGAGTTCGAGGAATTGCATTAAGCATTCCAGATTTGTTGGTCATCCTTAAACCATCATAGGTTGAGACCTCCCTTTTTAGGTTGAGGTTCTCCCTTTTATGCGGGGTGAGACCTCCCTTTATGGGTGGAAGGTTTCCTTCTTCAAAACATTAGTAGCACTTCCTCTAGCAGAAGACCTAAGATTCATGCCAGACTTGGAAGAGTACTGAGAACTGCACTAAGAATTCCTGTGTTGGTGGTCATCCTTAAACCACCTCCCTTATACCAACATTTGAGAGAGCACATTTAGCCTATTGCTGCCATGAATTTTTTGCACATTTTGTATTACATCTCCCGTCTTGGACTCATACATAACCCTTCATATTAAGTGGGGGAATGTTGGCCACCTAATTCTCTAAGGGTTGGTGTGGAAGCTGAACAACAAAAAGGAGTCCAAGGGACCACTTGGAATATGAAACCAAGGGTCACTCCTATGTATTATAGATATGTATCATTGTGAATAAGAAATGCAATCTCATGTTTATCCTTCCTATTTTGTCCCTGCCATGTGTGTGTTTAACAAATAGAAACCACCTTCCCATTTTACTCTTGATCCTAACCTTCAACATATAGAAGAATCAATTAATTACAATATCAAAAAATAAAAAAAATGATCTTGCTAGTTGCAATATATGGAAAAATAGATTCATAACATTATAAAAAATAAAAAAGATGATCTGAGACAATTATGGGTCAAGTGTGAAGAATTTGATAGCATAGAACATCCAAGATAGAAGGTTACCTGCTGGATGTGTGGTCCAAACTTCTCTAGAGGTTAATTGTATGCAAAGATAACCTACAAGATTGACCGAAAAAAGAAAAGTTATAAGACTCTTGCAAGCTAGAGTAAATACATATTGAAGGTACTTAAAAATCATTTTTATGTCTATTACTCTCTACCAAGATCTTGGAAATATTTACCCTACCTATATACCCAAGAAATGATACATTCCACACACTGAGGAGACCCAAAAACCTGTGAAAAAGTCATTGCTATGATAATTAGAAATGTGTTCACCTTGATTGTGTGAAAACAAACCAAAGAAAATGTTTTGCTAGATCATACAAATTTAAATATAGAAGATGATTGGAAGATATGGACTAACAATATGACCAAAAAAATAATGAAATCTCAAGCATGGGATGTAGAAAGTGTTTCTAATTGCTTGCCTTTTCAAATCCCCCTTACCGGTGTTTTGGCAACTTATTGTTTGTTGACAAGGCCCTGGACCCCCACTCAAGCAACCCATTGCATGCATCATCTGTTTGTAGAATGGACTTCAATGAAGCAAAAGTAATGTTTTTTAGGCTCTAGAGAAGTTTTAAAAGCCTCTACAACCTCTTCTTACATACTTGGTGCAATTAAATGGCCACTAGCATCCCGAAAATGGTCTAGTATTTCTGAGGCATCATTGGCACAATATGCAACCATGCAGAGTTGACAAAAATAAAATACTTAATCTGTAAACTATCGCGGATATTCCACTGGATAGTTCGTCACAACAGATCTTATAATAATATCTTAAAACACTTAAATTTTACACTAATATATTTTATTGAAGTTTAAGATGTGTGGATTTAACTATGATCAGTGCATACATGCGAACATAAATTATTTAGAAAAGTAGAGAATGAAAAAGTAATCTTATACACACATAAGACACAAGGTATGCTCTATGTAAAACCATTTTGGGAGAAAATTGAGCTAGAAGGTGACGTCGCTTCACTCTCTTTCTTTGTCTGGAATTGTGGTTGTAGGTACAAAGATGTAATGTTTATGGTCATGGGCTACTACAGTGCACATATCATGTTTGTCTTCTCTAACTCCTATCTCTCCTAGCTATCTTTGCTCAGTTATGGAACAAAATTCTCTCAAAAGAATGGAATGCCTCTTCCTCCTAGTGGCTCGGTTATAACAGAGCCTGATAGCCTACTGGTGGTTAAGTTTCACTACATCAACTCTTAAATAGAGATACAAAATATAATCTTCTAGATTATTTTACATTAAAAACTATGTGGCTAGCACATTTTCCATTAATAATGGGGGCTGAATCGGCACCCTCTTGAACTATAGGTATGAAAATAGGAAGGTCAACTTCTTAGTGGCATAACTTTTTCATACGAACTTTGACTGACCTGTTTCTCATGTCGTTGCAAATGTATCTATGTGTAGAATAACATGAAAATGTTCTTTTATAAGAAGAAAATTTTCACCTTGAAAAACCATCATTTGACGCCTAAAAACGCTCCCGAAATGTTTCATACACCATTTCGCCAAACTGGATACCACCGGTAAAAATGGTCTCGTGAGATTGTTCCTCCAATTTTTTCACTCCAAGTGCATTGAGATGCATGACAAACAATATAATGATCTAATTCAGATCAATACTCCCATATAATAAGAGTCAACAAGAGGAGCCAACAGATTAAAATCACACTTGAGATATTCCACAAAATAGATTGATTGGGCATCCTACATTTTCTAAGGCTTGTAATTGCACCAAATCATGCAGAGTTTACAAGAAGAGAAAACACCCATGATAAGAATAAAAAAATAAAGTAGAAGATAAATATAATTTTTTAGATAATCAACCTGAATTCCACATTTTCAGAGGCTTTGGCATGATCTGAAATCTAAAAATCATGTAGCACTGATGGGAACAGAAACACCCATGATAAGAATGAACAAAAGAAACTAACATATTTATATCATTCTAATTTTCTGAAGGCACAACTTGTTTTATTATTTCATTAGTCTCACAATTAGCTGAACAAAGGAGAAATTGTTGGTGAATGTAGGAGAAACAAAGGTTCCTAAGAAGAAATATTGTTTGTCGCTCAGCTGACATACTGGGTTTCTATGAACAATGAACTCGATACCTCAAGAGGTAACCCTTTCATGTGGCAATTTGAATTTTATGTCTATAGATATGTAGATACCCTATGGCTCTTTAGGAATAAATACATGTTCTTAAACATTATGTCCATTGATTTCCATGCAATTAAGAACAACGTCCCCAAGTCAACAATAACATAATTCCTGAAGAGAAGGTGATTAGGAATTGGGCCTCAACGAGCTTGGAAAAATGGAAAAGTAAGAAAAGAAAAAGAATCTGCATCTTTTTGCCAAGCAAACTTTATTCTATTCTCCATGCGTCTCACCTGATGTTAACCGGTAAAATATACGCTGCTAATTTGTGCCAAGTTCTCCAGAATCTATTTCACCAACCTCAAAATTGATGGGCACACCATTAATTGAGACTCCCTCCCAATTTTAATCTCCATCCTATGTTGGAAAATACATAATAATAGATTCTCAGCATTATCAAAAAAATAAAAAAGATGATCTCAGTAATTGTAATATACAAAAAAAAATAGATGCATCACATTATCAGAAAATAAAAGAGATGATCTTAGACAATGAAGGCTCAAGTGCACAAAATTTGATGGAAAAAGACATGCAAGACAGATGGTAACCTACTAGATGTGTCATGCACACTTCTCTAAAGACTGAGTGTATGGCAAGATAGCCTACAAGATTAATGAAAAAAAGAAAATTTATAAGACTCTCGAAAACTAGAAAAAATACATATTGAAGGTAATTAAAGAAGCCTTTCTATGACCATTACACTATAGTTATATCTTGAAAAGATTTACCTTAGTTGGATACCCAAGAGAGGATACATTTCACACACTTTGGAGACCCAAAAAATCCTTTGAAAAAGTCACCATTGTGATAGTTAGAAATGTGTTCTCCTTGATTGTGTGAAAAGAAAGAAAACATTAGATTCTGCTAGATCTCATCTATATTGAATTTTTGGTATCATGGCATACATGAATATTTTTCTCAAATGGAATTGTGTGTAGGTATCTTGGAATATAGGAATATTTTCTCAAATGGATTTGTACATAAATAGTTATTTATACTTCTTGATCCCTCCAAAAACCATCGTAGAAAATGAAATGAATGACATTTAGTATCATTTATCACCCTACTGGTCTTCTATAGAAGTTCTATGTTGGTCCAGATAGACTAAACAACATGAATTATCTTTCATGGTGCACAAATAATGAACAATAGAGATAAGAAAGAAATTCATTTTAAGAAACAACCTGATGTCGAGGATCCTTAAGTTTAGACTCAGACCACTAATAAATTCGAGTTACATTGCATGTTTACCAAAGACATAACAAAAAACTTGAGGGATTTCATTCAAATTGTGAATTTTGTGAATCCACCTCTAAATCTATACGACAAAAATATGATAATCGGTTACTAGCGTAATGGTAAATATAGAGGTCTTACACATATGAAAGTGAAGAAGAAAAAGGGTTTCTCAAACAATAATTTATGGATATCCCCTTATACTATGTGCATGAAATTTTATGGTCTATACAGTAATTAACCACTTATGCTATAGTAGTTTATTTAACTAGATATTAGTGACAACCAATATTTGAGGATATGTGCATCCACATATTGTCCACTTATCCATAATGCAATTGGCATGGTATGCATATCAAATTCTAGAAATTCCTGAGTCTTGTTCTTCCATGGAGAACAAATATAGGGTTTGTTTCACCGATCAAGGGGCTATATGACTCAACGTATTCCTTCATTGACGGAATTCATGGGGTAAGTTGGAAAAGCTCATAGATTAATTGCAAGTCATGTGTGCATCAAGGAAGTATAAGTTGAACTCAATTCATGACATATATCCAAGCAATAGACCAAGAATAAGTGATGGTTAGCAATAACTCAACACAAAATTATTTGGTCATATACAACATAAATTTGTTATGTGTGGAACGAACGTGATAAGTGATTACTCACCTTGTTGATTAGGTAAGAAGAAATATTTCCACAGAGTAGAAACAATAAGTATAAGCACACTAGCACATGCTAAAACTTGATTTTGAGATCAATAGTAACTCGAATTGCACGGTGTGGATAGTGGGTTGGTACCCTATAAAGAAATGAACAAGGAAATTAGTATCATGTACAACTCTTCAAGAGGGGATTAACTATCCACTCAAGGACCTACACTTGAAGCTCTAGGACTACCCATTTGCATTGAACCTAACTCGTGAATGAATTAGGAAACTCAAAATGATGAATATCACTCCACTAGATAATTAAAAAGTAGAATAGAAAGAATGCATCAACAATAGATGTGAAAGATGAATGAATCCATCTATAAGAGGAGATGTGAGATGATGGATGATCAGGTGCTTAGTATTTAGCTCAAAAATCAAAGTTATCAGATTGGATCGAAACACGTAGGACTGCATCTGTCTCATCAAGACGATCGTAGCACAATTCATTTCATTAAAAATCAAGTCTGGATGAAGGAGAAAAGGTCTGTTGTTCATTTTCCTAAACAACTAAAAAAATTGTAGAATAGAATAGAATCATGACATGGCAATAGAGTCATCATAATGGGAATTTTCTTTAGTTTTCGCCCAATGAGGCTATGACAAGTGTCACTTCAAGATTCGCTAGTTTGGTTGTGTGAAGGTGAAATATTATGTGGAAATTGTATTTATATATATATATATAAATATAATATATATATATATATATATATATATATATGTTATATTATTTTTAATGATTTAATATCAATATATTATATATTTATATAAATATTATACAAATCCGAACTATATCAAAGGTATTGAAATATTTGTGTGGTGCATTTAAATGTCATATTGTAAGGTCTTATTTGGTCGAAAAACATATGAAGGGACGTGCAAGGAAAATTTTAAGAACCCCCTAAAATTTATATGTATAATAAGTAGGTGAATCCCCATGATCCATAGGAAAAATGGAAGATGATTTTACCAATAATATAATATGTATAAATAATTTTTTTGGCGAATATCTCACCATATTATATTATCTTGTAAAATCGTGGTGAATCTTTCACCAAATTATAAAATCTTGTAAGATCTTGCCAAATCTTTCACTAAATAATAAAACATTGTGAAGTCTTGGCAATTTTTTCATTAAAGTATGAAACCATATATGATAATAGGAAAACATATTCATTAAAATGTAATAAACTAACTTGGATGTTTGGAAAAAAGAAACATAATTTTCTCTTCCTATAAAGAATGTTGCAAGCTTTAGTGGGCGTGTTTGTTAATGTTCTTACTGTACACTCTTGCATATCCATCTATTAATTTTGATAATATTCCACACAAATTTCTTATATCTGCTGATCTTGACCACAACTTCTATTAAGGTAGGAGAGATTAATATTTTCTCTACCAATTCTCTCAAGCTATGAGATATTAATGTTTGCAAAAATCATGGCATAAAAACACCTATTGAGTTTAAATATTTTGTTTAGTAACAAGACGTAGAGACTTTCTATTGCTCAAAACTTTAGATCACAAATTCACTTAATTTTTTTAATCCAAAAAATACAAAAATTCTGGAAGCCTTATTCCAAAATAGAGATGCCTACCAACATATTCAAGCAATATCAAAATATTAAACATTTAAACATCATTTATAATTATAATTGAAAGATATATTTAAAGTTAGGGATGCTTCCAATATTCATGACAAATTGATGAGAAATGAACATAGTTGTACAGGAACGACTCCTCTTTTTGGTAAGTTGGGAACATGAAGGAAGCACCCCTTTGTTTCGAATTTTTATAAAGACAACACTATAGTAATAGATATTTTTGTTAATTTTTATAAAGACAACACTATAGTAATAGATATTTTAAAGTGTAAATTTGGTAATAAATATTGTTTGAATATAATTAAAAGTATTGAAGCTTCCATTCAAGTGAATTAAATACATAATTAATAAAGAACATAATGAATAATTTAATTATTTGTTAGCTGAAGAAAAAATGTGTTTAATATCATTGTTGATTAGTTGAATAATTTAAGTTGAAATAGTGGTAAGTATTTCAGAGTTGTATTCAAGTGTCACTTGCTTGTCACTTGCTTATTGGAACAACAACACTCATTGTGCATGGTATTGAGGAGAGCTAAATTCAACAAATATTGACATAGTAACAAAAATTGCCCTATACTATGACATCCCCTTGTCAATGTTTTTCTATTTTAAATAATTATGTTGTAAGGTATACCTTTGGGATGAACTCCTCTCCCATGTTAGTTGTCTTCACTATGCTTTGTCTAAACTGTTAGCCTATTAGTCGACTCATTAAAAACTGTATCCGCTTATCCCTTTCAAATCTCTCGTTCGACATCATAGCTCAAGTGGGCATATACATATCAATGTGCAATTGAGAAAACAATTAATAAGGATTAGTCAATTAACATTGAAAGCAAAAAGACTAGTATTTGTTATGAACCAGTTGCAGTTTACACAAAATTGACAATTTTGTATTTCCTCAATATGAAGGAGAATAACATTCATATACTCTATCCCGATTTAAATTCTATTGAACTTCAAGTGAAGCTTACAAATAATTCAAATAAGTGTAATTGTTTTTGTGGAATCCAATATTAATATAAATATATACGTATGTCTCAAGTTTTATAAATAAATTTTCTAATGGAATGTTTATTGTCAAATGAATGATGAAGTAGGCCTTTTAGAATCATGTTTGGTTATTGGTTATAACCCTTATAATATTTATTTTGTGATGCAGAATAAGTTCCTTAAATAATTTATACTTATTGTAGTATGGATGAGTATTGAATTATATCATTTAAAAAAAATCATGAGAGAAAGGGTAGATAATCTTAGTGGGTTTTAGACCAAAAGGCTAGATCTGTACTAGCCTGTGAGAGTGAACCTTAACATGTAAAGAACAAAATTTCTAAGAAAATAAGCAAATGTTATGGATTTTAATACCTATGTAAAATTCACATTCTTCATGCAAGAAGAGAAACCTTATCTATCAAAATTAGGGAGTTTGCAAACTCTATATGTTATCATGGGCCTTGCCAGTCCTTATGACTAGAGTGGGACGCTATGAACTTTGATATAGTTAGTTTCATACAATGGGATAGCCCCATGGTCATAAGGATATTGAGATTTGTGACCAACAACCAGTAGGAAAGAAACTATCGGGAGATTGGGTTATTGAACATGGAGTAACAAGCTATTGGGACCTAATGAATCAGGGGAATCATTAGATAACCATGATCCTGACTCCTTGATATTGATAGAGCCTAGCATATATGTTGATTGATGAATATAGTTTCATATATTGTCATTCATTTTCAGTTGGTTGAGGGGTCGACAAAATAAAACAAAATTTTGAAATTAGGGTTTAAGTTCTTTGGCCCTAGCCACTGGTCATATTTCAAACAAGGGGGGATATGATCGAAACCATGGCTAGAAGAGAGCTTAGAATTGGGTAAACGAATATTGGAGCATCGGGATATTAGGTATTACCTTATGTTACCCACATACAATTACATAATATTAATGTTTCTCAAACTATCTATTGATTGATAGGAAAAACATTTCATCAACTATCACTATATTTGCCATCAGGAGGTTGAATTTTACGAGTTTGGGATAACAACCCTTGAATAATCCCCAATACTAAAAAATCCACACTATTTTTCAATTGATGGGGATATTTCTATCAATCACCATCCAGTTTTAGTTATTAGGAGATTGACATTAGGTGCTTTCATTAAGGAATCATCATCACAAAACCTAGTGTTAACAAAACTTGACAAGTTTGTCGGGTTATGAGAGCACATTAATGTGAAAGTTTGGTTAGAAATCGAATTGATGGGAGAGCTTGGAAACTAACATGGCATGTGCCATGCATATGTGTAAATGATGGAACGATTATACCTTAGCAATCCATTCCATCCTTGGTCAAATCATTGCTTCAAATCCTGACAATATGTCTTCTACCATTGTACTTCCAAAATCACTTCCAACGACATCTTCAATCCTACATAGACACATATCCACACACATCTAGTATATCTGCAAGTTCATTCCTTATATTTTTGAACCTTTAATTTTTCCTGCTAATTTCAAGATTAAGATAGTTCACATGAATCCACACTCCCTGAAACAACCTTCCACAAGAAACAATTTCCAAAACATGAATATCTTTCGAGAGGAAACTCGTTCCATGCAATTTCTCCACATAAAGGAACAAAACCTTTTATCCATGGTTAAATCTAGGGAGTACCCAAACTACAAAACATAACTAGGAGCTTTCTCTACCTCACTCCAAAATCGTTTTGATGATCCATTTCTTGCATTTTAGGCCTACTACTTGAACTCAACCCTCATACTATATCAGTTTCATTAGAGCTTTCCAATTTACCTATGATAATTTTGTACCTTTAGATATTATTTAATCCATATTTTGAGCCTTAGCTATCATACCATCTGCCACATACCCAACCCCTTACAACTTAATTAAGTTTGTGAGGTATCGATACCCGACATCATAGGTTAAATTAAGAAAGTGGGCTAATTAAAATTCGTCTTCTTTCAACGACATCAAAACTTATTTACAACACCACAATTACCTTTTTCTTGTTAAAATCTTTCCAATGATATTTAATCCAAATATGAGTTCAAGACATCAAGATTTTACCATTTAAAGATTTCCCCTTCAAGGGGAACATCAACACTTTCGTATTGTCAGATGGCGCCATCTCACTTTCCCACATCCATTAACCTCTCGCTATGCCTCACATATTGGCTATTAATCATGAGGCATGTTTTTAATGTGTAAACTTCATTATTCCATTTCTCCATGACCCAATATTGTATTGTCAGTTGATGGATCTCAGCGTTTAGGTCAACCTCCATGCCTTCACATACTTATCGAGTTCTTTTTCTATCATGTTATTGGGCCCCCATTAGCGCTAAGATGTATTTGAATTCACGCTTATTTTTTCCATATTCAACCCCTAGCATGTAGATATGTTGACATACCTTTATCAATTAATGGAACACGAGCTCCATTAACTAACAAGAATTCCATGTTTTGTTAGTATTAGGGGGTAGGCTCAATACGAAAGCCCAAACTTCCTAAAATTGTTACACATGATAGTCGACCTCTCATCATCTAAATCCCATGTCATCTTTCCACATCATCGTCACGTCAATGTTCCATGTCACTAAGGCCTATCTCTATGCCACATCATCATCAAGGAATGTCATCATCAAGGCATGTCCTTGGCCACATCATCTCTCCAAGATTTCTCTTTAATCTAATAGTCGCTCATCCACTACTAGGCTGGTGTTTCCATAATTTGATGGGCTTGTTGGATTCTATTAGTATCAGGTGAACTACAATGAGGAAGTAATGGGTGTACTCCTAACATCTAACACCTAACATCCTAATACGTTGACAACTGACCACCCATTCATAGGGATCCTCCCTCTATCTAATAACACTTTGTGTATGAGGTCACTGACCCACTAGGAGGAATTATGTGCACAAGAGCTCTACTTCACACCATGATCTAATATTAACAATAATAGGCAGAGCGTTCTCCTTCAGTTGATGGATATATTAGGTTTGTTAGTATTGAGAGTTTGTTGTAGGTGTTAGTCGAGATTTTTTCTAACATTTGAGTCTTAATACCCCAATATCTCAATATTTGTCATCCCAGGCTAAGCGCTTCCTTTCTAACCGTTTGGTTAGAACCCCCTTATTGGTCTAACTAGGGGCCATGGCCAAAGGCCTTGAACACCAAATTTCTAACACTCATGGTCACTACTTCCTATGTGATCTACTAATGATAAATGACAAAGGGCATAATTGAGTTTGTCGACTGACAAACATGTTAGGTTATGTCGCTGTCCACAAATTACATTTCGATGTAACTCAATGAACTCACAATATCCTACCGAAGATATTGATGTTTCAATATTGATGGTCGAACTGCCCCATTATCCCTTTCATTTGCTAGCTCTGCATTAGAACTCCCAATGACCATGTAACTAAGGGCTAATAAAAAAAGCTTATGTCTTTGAATCTGTAAAATTCATCCATAACCCAACAAAACCAAAACGATGTCAATCCTCTAATTTCTCAAAACTTTAAACCGAAAAACTTTTGAAAACTTAAAAGCCTTAGACAACACATGAAGGGTTCCTAAACATTGTCATCCACCGGACATTTGGATAAACCCTATCCCACTTCATAGTTATCTTGGTAAAAGCAATCACGCTCAAAATAAAAGAAGATCCTTTAAATTTCATTTTTAATTGACACTCTTACCAAGAACATGTTTTAATCATTTCTACCTACTATATTTTTTCATCATAAGAAAGATCAATTAATAACGAAAAATAAAATAACATATAACTATATTTAAATACCACATACTTTATCATCATAGTTTTCACATGCTATTCTGAAAAGACACGAACTATTCTATCACACAAAAAGAAAAAGAAAAAAAATATTTCAACCTTATCCCAGTCCACAATTAGCTGGGTACCTCCTAGAACTATTCTATCACACAAAAAGAAAAGCAAAAAATATTTCAACCTTATCCCAGTCCACAATTAGCTGGGTACCTCCTATATTTTTTTCATAATAGGAAAGATCCATTAATAACCAAAAAAAATTAAAATGTAACTATATTTAAATACCATATACTTTATTACCGTAGTTTTCGCATCCTATTCTGAAAAGACATGAACGAGTCTATCCAAATTATGACTGGCATCATTTTACATTTCCAAGAAATATAGCGAGAGAAGAAGACAACACCTTTTCTTACCACGTTCTAATTTCCCTTTCAAAAGCAATTGATAGTTTATCGTATATGACAACTGCAACAATGGTGACAATTATAAGCTTAAGATCAAATGTGTTTGTTAGCGATCGACATGACTCTTTCTTCAAAAAGGTGAGCAGGTCCACCCTCGCTTGTGAGAACGACAAAAGACACCGCAACATTAAACATGATTCCCAAAAGTGTATGGGGCCACTTGGATGTTAGTCAAATTTCTCGTGCACTGGCCTGGGCCACTGACACAGTAGTAAATCCCTCGTGCCCTGGCATGGGTGGGTAATTGAAAATAATGCATCAATGCCACTGAAGAATGCGTGCCAGTGCGAACAGCCTATTCTCCATTCTGGATTCGGAAGAGTATGGAATCTTCACAAAAGTACATTGGACCGTGGTGGACTTGCCGTGGGGATTTAGGAAAGCTTATATCTAAGTTGAATGGTCCTTGTGCATCTCAGGATAATAACGCCATCCTAGCGCAAGCACCACCACAAATTCTACAAGCTTTCGGTTTACAAAGGAACACAGTTTCTTGTAAAGTACTAGAATTTGTTCGTCTCCCACAAACCATGGATTCAGGGACTCCTTTAGACGCAAGAAGAGCGGCGATACAGGTGGTGGTGGTGCCATTTCCAGCCCAGGGACACCTCAATCAATTGCTTCATTTTTCGAGGGCAATCGCTGCACGAGGATTAGATGTCCTCTACGTCGCCACTTGTACTCACATTCAACAAGCTCGGCATCGCGTTCAGGGATGGAATCCTGATCACTTCGCCATTCGTTTCCACGAATTGCCCATGCCGTCCTTCTCAGATGTGCAGCCAAATCGTGAAAATAAGGACCATGTATTTCCCGAGCATTTTATTCCTCTCTTCGAAGCTTTGGAAGATCTCCGGGAGCCTTTCGATCGTCTGATACAGAGCCTCTGCTTGTCCAGTTCCAATAGAGTTGTGATTGTTCATGATTCATTGCTCGGTTGGGTTCAAAATGTGGCGGCCAAATATGAAGCCCCTGCCTACCATTTCTCTTGCGTCAACGCCTATTATTCCGCCGTAAGGGAGAAGGGGACTGGAATTCCAGAATGCGTTGTATCACGCAAACGGTGCTTCCCGCAAAGTTTTATTAATTCCATGTCTCGCCACCGAGCACAAAGTCTAGCATTGGCGGCAGGAAATCTCGTGAACAGTTTTCGCGCTCTGGAATCTCGATTCATGGAAGACTTACAGGGAATACGGCGAGAGCGTTATGGTGAGAAGCCTCTGTGGGCCGTCGGTCCTCTTCTTCCTCAATCAATTTGGAGTCGGACGGCTGAGAAGGGTAATTCAGATGTTAGAAATTGCTTGAGATGGCTGGATGACCAAGCTCCGTCTTCAGTTGTTTACGTTTCTTTTGGCACAACTTGTGCTCTATCGCAGCAACAGATTCAGAATTTGGCTAGAGGGCTGGAGGTGAGCCAACAGCCCTTCCTTTGGGTAGTGAGGGTTGCAGATATCCCTCGTTTCACAGCGTTGGATGAAGCGAAGATGGACTGTACGAATGAGCTGCTTCCGGAAGGGTATGAGGGCCGAATCGGAGGACGCGGCTTCCTAGCGAGAAACTGGGCTCCCCAGCTAGATGTTTTATCGCATGAGTCAACCGGAGGTTTTGTAACGCATTGCGGGTGGAACTC
Organism: Pinus taeda; assembly: GCA_000404065.3. Classification (NCBI taxonomy): domain Eukaryota; kingdom Viridiplantae; phylum Streptophyta; class Pinopsida; order Pinales; family Pinaceae; genus Pinus; species Pinus taeda. The sequence goes on from APFE030655253.1 coordinate 102,435, forward strand.
GACGTTGGAGAGCATCAGCGCGGGTGTTCCAATGGTGGCTTGGCCCCAACATTCGGACCAATTCGCCAACTCGATACTGGTGGCAAAGGAGTTGAAGGTGGGCGTGGAAGTGAAGAAGTGGACAAAGGCAGACGAGAATGAGTTAGTCACAGCGGAGGAGGTTGAGAAAGCGATCAGACGAGTGATGGGTAATGATGAGGAGGCAAAGGAAATGAGGAGGAGAGTGAAGGAACTCAGAGATGCTGCTCGAAATGCCGTCGCAGAGGGAGGGTCGTCATCGAATGAGGTGGACTCGTTTGTCGATCATTTTACATCAATACTCAACGAACGAGATTCAACTCTGATTTCGGCCGACAGCGAAAGCTAGTGAAGGCCTGCCACGGTTTCAAGCCTCCAATATTTTATGCGTTGAGATAGCTCGTGGGCTTCAATTTATTCCGTTATGGTTTATGATGTATGAGAATCATAGCGGATGTCAGTTCATACCCTCACTCAGGGAATGAAGTCAATGATTTAAATAAAATTTTATTTTCGAGAGTTGAAAGAAAAATTATCTATCAAAAAATGTATTAAAATCCTGCTGCAAGGGTAAACGAAGTGTAACCAAAGGGATAGCCATTTCCACGTTCTTCCCTATGCTTAAACCATATAAGCTTTGCAAATAAATATATATCTCAAAACATAGCTACTACTTAATTAGGTTAACTACTCGTTGATTAGGTTTAATTTATTCATTTATTTTAAGAGATTGCGTCCAGCCTGTCCATGAATCAAACCCTCTAATAACTACGTTTTATTTTGGCTCAACTTACTCTACTTCTCATCCCTATAATAACTGAAATATAATGGATATAATTTCACCAATATTTTTAAGGAATTTAGACTTCTGTGATCCATAATATTGTTTAAAGAATCTTTGGCGAAATCACATGAATATTATTTTGTCAACTCTTTTCGAACCAACCAGTGTGGTTCCTGACGATGAACACTGGTTGGTTCGAAACGCATCGACAAAATAATATTCATGTGATTTCGCCAAAAATTCTTTAAACAATAAATATTTTGATAGTGATTTTTATGACCATGAGTTAGCTTTCAGAATTATAAACCTTGGTATTCATCTTTCACAACAATACAAACCCCCAAAGAAAACTAATGAATATGCATGCTTATTACTAATTTACTTGTCATTTCCTGCCCAAAATCTAAAGTTCACTGAATTTAATATTGTAAGTAAACCGAATTTCATTTCATGTTTATAATTTTAACAATTATTATTTGAAGATTCTCAAATGAAATCTATAATCAAAATCTAAAATCAAAATAGATTATGGATCCCCACTATGAGAGACCATCATGGCAATGGGATATCAATGATGATCCAAAATCCTCGCATTTAAATTCAGTTTTAATATCAATAAAGAGAGATCTAAGTTTAAAAAATAATATTTAATGTGCTGCTGTGGTATATAGTTGTTGCGTCGGGGATCTGACGAGCAGAGTACCTAAATATGTGTGCTCATTGCAAGGGCAGTTGGCAAAGCGCTAATTGCAAAGGCAGTTCTCAGATATTTATAGGTTTGTTTATTTAGGAATGGTTTTTATTATTTAATTTATTTATGTAAAAAAATAAGTTGTTATATAAATTTCACTTTCATAAAATAAGGAATATTAGCGTATGAACAATTTATATTAAAATTCAATTTTAACAAGATATAAGGAATATTAGCCCATGAACAAGATATAATAAAGAATATTCACACATAAACTGTATATTGATATCAAAATTAACTATGAATTTTATGAAAAATTGATTCGAGACACTACAATATATTATATCGAGGGTTTTAAGATAATATTTGAGACAATTTTTTGTTAAATTGTCTTAATTTATTAGGAAAAAATTTGTCTATTGTCTTAAATATTGTCTTCAAGCTATTGTCTCAAAATATTGTATTAAAAAATTGTTGCTATAAAGACAATATATAACACAAGCATTATTGTCTTATAGGAGACACTTTCATTTTTGTCTCTCCAGTTACAATAGTTTAGATCAAAGACATATTGTCTCCATAATGTCTTTAATCCTAATTACTGTCTCTCTAGAGACAATAAAACATTATATTTAAAGACAATAAAATATCACTTTTGTCCCTTTAGAGACAATATAAAATAATGAATCCAAAACAATATCTCACCATTGAAATAAATTAGTATAAAAAGTATTTAATTCATACTAGGGCATAGTGGGATCAGCGACCTACCTCCTGCTTAAGACAAGTGCTCCTCCATTGACCTTTCACCCTTTAAAAAATTACATGAGCAGTTTTGGTAGTCCTTGAAATTGCATGTACACGCACTGATTTAAAAAAAAAATACTTGACACATAATGGCATAATTGTTTTTAGTCATGCAATCCCTATTTTTAAATGAATACAAAATAATTTATATATGTCTTAAATAATTTATGAGATCCACACACCAATAATGCATCACCATGGTAGAATTATGTTCCACATTAATCCATGTCTTTCTTATCCAAATTTTTGGTTACAAACAAGTTTGTGGAAACAAGGACTATGATTTTTCTATTTGCCAGCTTTTTACCCTTCATGTAGGAAGGGAAGATCCAAGAACTCAGTCTAAAATTTAGACAAAATTTGAACTCTCCATGTTATCAAAAGCTTCTATATAAAAAACAATGGATATAGGAGACTATTAATATGGAACATAACCCCAACATAATGAAATGTTGTGGTAGTATTAAGAGTTAGAAGTATTATGGACATAACAACCACAAATCAAAAAGGGACTACTATTTGGTATCCCACAGTAGCAATGACACTTGCAATTACTACAAGCAAACAGACTACAAAACAAGCAAGGCTCACAAGGAGTGACACCAAAACTGCTAGTAGTGTTAGTACCAGACCTAGGGGTTATGCTATCGTATCAATTTACGACTTCAACTCTGATGCCGCCATGATTAGCAAAGCTTGTGGTTCATAATTGAAAATATTTTCTTATAAACTATCGTTGTCTCACAATCACATTTTCCACGTGGAAGTGTTCACAACAAACACACCTAGCATTAACAATAAGGTGTATTAATGTAGAAGAAAATCCTAACTATTGTAATAATAGTGAGACTTGGAATTATTACACACGATGTGTAGATAACAAAAATAAGAAAAAGCAAGTACTAAGTGCATAACACTAAAACCAAAAACAAGGTTGGTACTAGATCATGGGAGATTTTTATCACATCAACACAAAGACTTGCATCCTAGAGAGAGCTTCCATATTGGAATTTTTTTTGGAGAGGTAATTTCTCATAAACCACCTCTCAGTAACCTATGGATCACTTACATAAATTGCTTATAAAGGACAACATGTCAAGACCAGATTAATATCCAAGCTTTAAAGCTTTGATAATATTCCCTATATATCAACTCTGCAAGATGGAGAATTGTCACTTCCTTATATCTTTGGATATCAAGTGAATACCAAAATGTTCAATGACTTTCATGTTACCATGTAGAAAATGCTTCATCATAAATATCTTAAAGGTACTCTAAAAAATCAACTCATCTTCTAAAACCTAGACCTTCCAATTAATAATTTTGCTGCTAAACAATGTCCATATAGAGTTTGGAACATTGCTATGGGAAAATGGTTTTTTTGCTACACTCAAGATCCCATCTAGAGGTGTAGAAATATAAATAATCAGAATAGATAAATTTCTTAAGAAAACTAAGAGTCAAACATGTATGCTCGTCATTCTAGGAAGTAATCAAACACTCACTCCTAGTACACAAAAGAGAAATAATTGCAGTGAGGGGGTAAATACTTACAATGCACAACATCCAAGTGCTTAACTAGCCTTGATGAACTTTTAAAAACATTCCCACAACATGGCCTTTGGCAAGGATACTTCTTGATCTCTATGGATTGTAACTTTAGACTCTTCCATGGCTCGCCTCTCTCTTTATGCTACCTCATATAGAATTTCATATTAGACATAGATGATATCTTCAGTTTGCAGTTCTCTTTCATAAACATAAATAACTTTCCTTCATGCTTTATCATGTGATGATTTGAATGGTACTTCCTCGTGTAATTGAAAAAACAACCCTCTACTACGTAAACAAACGTTCTCTGGAAGATTTAAAAAAACAATTACAAACTTCATAAATATCAACATGGAATATAACATGTTGAGGATTCCACCAATTAATATTAATCCCAATATGATTGTAAATATATGTTAATCCCCTTTTGATTATTGTATTTATGGAACGTTTTTATTTGCAAGCTTAATAAATATCAAAGTAGCATATCAATTGTTAAGGATTTCATCCTACAACAATATGATCATCGAAATGAGAGAGCCCATTTAATAAAAAAAATTGGAAATATTTAAAAAAATATGATTTTGACCAATTCTGCAAATGAATAGAAATAATGAAACAAAAAATAAGCCAACCTGTTATTTCAGGAAAAAAATGTATGATAATGATGACGCTTGAGTGAGTAGAAGGTAGAACTTGTCTATGGATAATCCCACCTGTTAATAATCCATGGACACTTTTCCCTCCCTCACTAATTTGGGAAATATATTAATAAAGGGTCATCATGTTATGCAAAAGTACTGGAGCAACAAACTATGACTTATTTGTGTCCGTTAATAAGGTTTTTGTTAGGTCCCTATAATATTAGTGATTCCCCCATTACTATTGTCATTGTATCCCTTATTGTTATTATTGTGCCCCTATTGTCCCCATTTTGTTATTATTGTGCCCCATAGAAACTCGCTATTGTTATTGTTGTGCCCTTATGTGATTACTGTTAGGTCGGCTTGATTATATTGTGACCCCTTAGACTCCTATATATAGAAAGGAGGTTTAGTCATTTGTATCATCCAATAATTGTTCATTTGTGTAATTTAAAGGAGGTTTCCCCCTCGAAGAGGTCGATTTCTAAGGCGTTGATCTATCTTTTCTATGTTTATGTCAGATGGTTTCATAACATTTGGTATGAGAGCTTTGGATTCTAGGGTTTCACTACTCCAAACAAGTCATCATGGAATTTTTTCTATATTTTTTTTCCTGAGATGTTTCAGAAGCTAAAACAAAACCCATTGCAGCCAAAATCATTCTAAACTTCAGGTGTGAATTTCAGAGCTTGTCTCGCTGTATTTTTGTAGATATGATTTGAGGAAGTTAGGGCTTTTGTAGACTCCTGAATTACATTCCAAACAAGTGACCTGTGGAAAATTATCATAACTTTTGTTCTGAGCATCAGATTGAAATTTCATCAGAAGATTTAGAAAGAGGACAGCTTGTAGTTTTATGTGTATCAGTTTTAGGTACTAAGGTCGAAACAGTGACATGTGGCGCTTCATACAAGTTTGTTGTACTAAACTACTCTATAATAAGGTCACCGTGGGATATTTTGCATAACTCTTCCTTGGAGAATCCAATATTGATAAGACTTGCGGGGTTAGAAATATGACTCAAAGGGATACCTCAAGATGTGATTTCAGATATTCGAGATCCACAATTATAGAGATACAACAGATTCAATATTGAGCTCTTACAAAGTGGAAAAAAAAAGTGTGTAGTTTTTTTTAAATTTTGCATAAGATTGGTTTGAAAAATTAGTTTGAAGGAATTCAAAGGGAATAATGAAGAATTATTAGCATTAATTGATGCCCTTAAGAAATAAAATGGAAATACCTAGTAAGAAACCTGAAAGCTCTAGCATGACTTGTGAAGAATAGGAAGAAATGCAACATGATATATCAAAATTACAAGACCAAGTACAACAAATTTCAATCCCACAGAAGGTAACTGAAGCCAAGATGAATGGCGTGGAAGCTAATATGAATGGCATGCAAGTTGATATGGATGGCACAAACACTAAGATTAATGGAATGGACACTAAGATGGAAGAATTGAAGATAAATTTGAATAATTGGTACAAGAAATGGTTACTAATGGTGAAAGGGCAGTAAAGGAAACTCATGATGAGAAAAAAAGAAATGTTAGCCATGATTTCATAGAGTCTAATGTTAGATTGAAGGCCCACCACGTTCCAAAAATCGATACAAGGATGTTTGATGACAAGGATCCCCGAACATAGATACTATAGATGGAGAAATATTTCGATATCCATAGTGTGTAAAACACACAAAAGGTACGTATGGAAACTTTATATTTAAAACCAAATCAGTTTGTATGTTATCGATGGATTTTCTCTCGTAAACAAATTCTCATTTCAGAATTTTTTACAGAAGAAATGATAGAGAATTATGAGGATATAAAAAACAACACCTTTTTTAGCCAATTAATAAATCTTCAACAAAAGGGTTCAATGATGGAGCACATTGAGGACTTTCAAAAATTGAACATAAGGGTAAAACATATTCCAGAGGAACATATGATTGATGTGTTCATAGGGACTTTAACGGATAATATCCAACATGAGGTTCGCCTTTAGGAACCTGATTCATTGGAGAAGGCATTAAGGTTAGCAAGAAAAATGGAAAGCAAAATTATGGCAATCAGGAGGCCTACCACTCACAACTATAAAGATCGAAGTGTTGTTGCCCCTAGCCTTCCAAAACCTACAAGGTTGAGACCACAACAATTGGAAGAAAAAAGAGAAAAAGTGTTTTGTTACAGTTGTGATAGAAAATACATTAAAGGTAATAAGTGTGTCGAGAAGAAATTATTTTCCATAGATTGTGAAGAGGAGGAAGAAAAGGAAAAGAAATGTAAAAAGAAGAGGATATACTCCAGGAACAAATCCTAGATAAAGAAGAAATGAATCCAACTATATCTTGTAATGCATTGGATGGAATTACCACTCCTCAAACTATCAAGATAGAAGAACATATCAAGAATAAAAAGGTAATAGAATTGATTGATTCAGCAAGTACCCATAATTTTATTCATTTTAAGATAGCCAAGGAATTGAATTACTTCCTATATCCAACACCAGAGTGTCAAGTGATGGTTTCAGGTGGAGGAACCATAAATTTCTTGCGAAAGTTCCATAATATGAAGCTATCCATGGACCAATGCTTTCCATTCCAATGGGTGGTGGTGATGATTTATTAGGAGTCCAGTGGCTACAATCCTTGGGTACAATAGCTTTTAATTTTAAAGAATTTTCATGAAATTTTGTGCCGAAGGAAAGGAAGTTGAATTAAGGGGTATTGGAGGGAAATCGGGAAAGATAATAAGCTGTAATGATATGAAAAATCTTCTAAAGAAGGAGCAACGAGGTGTAATTGCACAATTATGTTCACTAGAGGTTCCCACATTGAAATCAATATTTCTCCAGATCTCCAAAAATTCTTGGACAATCATTCTAAGGTATTTAAGACTCCCAAAGGCCTCCCACCTATTCATGATCATGATCATGCTATTCATTTGATTTTAAGAAGTGTTCCTCCAAACATCAGGCCATACATATATCCCTATGCCCAAAAGAGTGAAATTGAAAGTATGGTTGCAGAAATGGTAGAGGCTGATATAATTCAACCTAGTCAACGCATATATTTCAAGCCTTCACATCATTTTGTATGTCATCTTGATGTGCACATGACTCCATTGGAAGTATTCTTATACTTGAAAAGTCATTTTGTTTTTAAAGTAGGGTAGGGTAGAAGAAAAAAAAACAAAAAAACAAAATGAAAAATAAGAAAAGAAATAAAAATCTAAGGTGAAAATTGGTCTTAGCTAAGAGTTGATAGATATATTTTCAAGCCTTAAGTCTTCATTCTTTATGTTGTTTTCGGAATTTCTTCAGTCTTCATTCTGAGGCAATATATGCTAGAGGAAATGTGCCAACCACCAGTCATAGCTACGCTGAACTTCACAAAAACCTTTATTGTTGAATATGATGCTTCAGGAAATGGAATTGGTGTTGTTTTAATCCAAGATGAAAGGCCCATTGGTTTCGAAAGTCATCCAATCAAAGGAAAATATTTACGCAAAGCTATTTATGAGAAGGAAATGTTGGAAATACTACATGAACATAAGAAATGGTGACCCTACCTAATGGGAAGACACTTCAAGGTAAAAATGGATCATGGTAGTCTTAAATACTTTTTAGAACAAAGATTGTCCTCTAAAGAGCAACAAAAATGGGTCATAGAGATGTTCGGTTATGACTTTGAAATCATCTACAAAAATGGGAAGAAAAATGTTGTGGCAGATGGACTCTCAAGAAAGGATGAGGATGTGGAAGTATTGTTGTGCACCATTTCTATTATCCAACCAGATTGGATAAACGAAGCAAGCGGTGAATGGAAAAATGATGAAGAAGTGTAGGCACTCATTGAAAAGCTACAAAAAGATCCCAGTACATCTGATACATTTGGCTAGAAATTATTCATTATGGTACAAAGATCGCTTATAACTAGTAAGAATTCCCAACTCAAACAAAATATTCTTATGGAATTGCACACTTCTCCCTTACGAGGGCACTCAGGATTTTTAAAAATTTACCACAGGGTTAAGAAGCAATTATTTTGGGATGGCTTTAAATCAGAGATTCAAAAGTTTGTGGTGGAATGTTTGATTTTCCAAAAAAATAAATTTGAAACAATTAAGACCCGAGGTCAATTAAAAATTTTAACCATTCCAAGCCAACGTTGGGAGGAGGTTTCAGTGGATTTTATCACTGGTTTACCGAAGTCCGAAGGAAAGAGCGTCATCATGGTGGTAGTTGAAAAACTTACCCAGTATGCACACTTTGCATTATCACATCCATTTAAAGCCAGTACAGTTCTACTGCATTTATGCAAAACAATTCAAAAGCTACATGGAAACCAAAAGATTATTGAAGCGACAGAGATCCCATTTTCACTGGAAATTTTTGGACATAATTATTTCCCTGTCTTGGTACTCAATTAGCTCATAGATCATATTATCATCCTCAATCTGATGGGAAAATTGAGATAGTAAACAAATTTTTGGAAGGATATCTTCATTTATTTGTATCAGATAAGCAGACAAAATGGGTGAAATCGTTGCCTCTCGCTGAATGGTGGTATAACACTTCCTTCCATACTGCAGCAAAAATGACCCCATTTATGGCACTTTATGGATATCATCCACCGTCCGTCACATCATATTTAAGAGAAAGTTCTAAGGTTCATGCAGCGAACATAACATCGAGCATCAACAACAAGTTCTCCAACTCTTAAAGGATAACATCATGTTGGTGCAAAATAGAATGAAACAACAGGTAGATCAACATCGCAATGAAAGAAGTTTTGATGTAGGTGACTAGGTATTCCTACTTTTACAAGCATATAAAAAAATTTCCCTCAAGCAAGCTAAGAAGGATAATAAATTATCACCAAAGTATTATGGTACATACAAGGTGTTGCAAAAGATTGGTACTATGGTATACAAATTGGAGCTTCCAGAAGCCTCCCAAGTGCACCCAATTTTCCATGTTTCATGTTTAATGAAGGTTATAGGTGACAAGCTACGAGTTCAAACAATATTTCTAGAACTTTACAAGGAAGGAAAAATCATATTGGAATTGGAAGCAGTCACAGAAATAAGAACTCGACAGCTACGAAATCGATCAATTTTGGAGTATCTAATCAAGTGGAAGAACTGATCTACTGAAGATTCCACATGGAAGGATGAAAATTTATACAAAAGCCTCCAAAACTACTCAAGCGTTGATGACAACGCTTTTCAGAAGAAGACAGGCATGTTAGGTCCCTATAATACTAGTGATTCCCCCATTACTATTGTCATTGTATCCCTTATTGTTATTATTGTGCCCCTATTGTCCCCCTATTGTTATTAGTGTGCCCCATAGAAACCCACTATTGTTATTGTTGTGCCCTTATGTTATTACTCTTAGGTTTCCTTAATTATATTGTGACCGCTTAGACTCCTATATATAGAAGGGAGGTTTAGTCATTTGTATCTTCCAAGAATTGTTCATTTGTGTAATCTAAAGGAGGTTTCCCCCTCGAAGAGGCTGAATTCTAAGGCATTGATCTATCTTTTCTATCTTTTTGTGAGCTTGTTTCCTAACAGTTTTTTCAGGTACAACAAATATATCAAAAGGAATCCTTTTAAATTCAATAATATCTTAACTTTTTTATAATTTTTATTTTTCAATAGATACTTTTCGGGCACCTACTTTGTCAAGGTAAACTTTAACTTAAATTTGGGAAATACATAAAATTAAAAGAGCCTCATATGAAATACCTAAACAGAAATACGTAGATAGTAAATAGCATACAATTGCTAAGGATTATGCAAGTGATATCTGTGTCTAATATCTATATCACAACCAGCATGCCATATTTTTTATTTTCCTTAAAGTCCATGGGAATGGCAATCAAACATGGGTTAGCACACTTTTACTAATCTCTTACTGTATTTTTCAATATCTTCCTTGATACCTGTCTATAATAGATAGAACATGTTCCAGATTCAGCATGAAATTTATAAAAATGACATTAATGAGAACATAAACAAATGGTGAGCAACTTTAATGTAAGGAAGTATGTCACAAATTGCATAAAATGTACCTCAATGACCTCAACTAAGTCTTTTGTTGCATCTTCTGGTTGAGAATATCTATGCACAAAAAAATAAAACAAAATGTAGTGCTAATAAATATTACTCGGGAACGAGGAACTCGATGAGCATTTGAGCATCTTAAGGACATTATATGGTATATGTAGACTCTGGAGAGATCAAGTTTAGAAGACTCTGAAGCATCCAAAATACATTGTATCTTATATGTAAATAAAACCTCACGACTTTGTGTGTTCTTCCTTTTTTCAAATTTGGGGGATTTCCATAAACAAAATACCTAACATGAAAAAAGAAGAAGTAATGATACCATTTAATATCAGGAGCATCATATTTCAAATTAAATAATAAACATAGTGATCACAAATGGAACCATTTTCAGTTCACCTTCCCAATAGATAGAAGACTAACGTAGATTCCTACAAGTCATGAAAATAGATTTTGATTTACATAGGCTTAATCCTATCTTCTAATAATCTTATTGTCCAAGTGAGCATACCCTGAAAATGGGTACAATAATCAATAAAATTTCCGATGTGTTATTTACTTGGTTCCCATTTTATGAGGATATGAATTTTAATCCTCAAATTTAATCACATTTCACAACCTTGTTTCAAACATCTGTTTAATATTACATGAAAGTCAAAATGGATTAATAGCTACCTTGTAACTTCTCCATCATCATTTACAAGAAATTCATTACCAACTTTTCCCACAACAATCAACAACATTAAATCCCACATAGTGACTGATAAAATCAATATATTAGTTCCAACACTGATACCAACTCATGCATGACACTTGGCTACAATAAAAGAGCATGACGAAACAAGTGATCCAGTAGGATCTCTTCACATCAGTTACACAGTTCCAATGTCGTCATCAACATTCAGTTCAGTGTCTTTAGCTTCGATAATGATGTTTATGGTTCATGTTGTTCAGGTGATGTCTATGGTTTGTCATGGTTTTCATGGTGATAAGGTTTTGTACTTGGCTATCGACATGTGGTTGTTGTCAGTTTTGCCAGGATTTGGTCGTCGATATGTGTTTGTCATCTGCCTCGGAAGATCTGGGTTGTCGACATGTAGTTGTCATCCACTTTGCAGGATATGGTTGTCGACGTGGGTTGATCATTCACCTTGTAGCATTTGGGTGTCGTCAAAGGTTTGTCATCATGGGATGTTGCTCATGTAACATCGTGACATTAGATTGTAAATGGGTTATTTTAAAAACCTAATGTAAAACTTAATACAAACCTAAACCTAAAACCATGCATACCATCAACCTATTGAAAACCTATTTCATACTACATTACGATGTAATCAAGAGACCTAACCCTGAGTCCTTAACCAATACCCTAAGTTCTAAACCATATTACAACCCTACATGTATTAAAATACATAAAACTATGTCAAAACAACTCTCGGCCTATTCAAACTATATTACAAAACATTACAAATAGTAATAAGGAGGCAGGAAACTATGCCAAGTCAAGTAGTTGGTTTGATGTCAAGAATATCTTTGATTATCTTCAACATTTAGCAATATACATGTCAATAGTATTGAACAATATCCTATAGAAACTTGATTCAAAGATGATTATGAATCACTAACTCATGGTATTACGTAGAAATAAATCCATTTCTATGTCCATAACAAGTTGTTAGACCATCATCCCAAGTTGCACATATTTCAGATGGAGGGAATAGGTCACCAATTCAAAATATGCCATGGTCAGCATCATCAGGGTCATCACTTTCAGGTGGTTGATCGAATGTATTGGTACATCATTAGGACAAGGTGGAAAGTGAGGGAGCTCTACCCTCGTTGACTATTTATTTAAGTCAAACTTTTGTGGTCCAAAATCCTTCAAGTGGAGAGGATTGATTCAGGAGGATCTCATCAGATTAGTTACACAGTTTCAGTGTTGTCATTAGCAGTTAGTTCAATGTCGTCAGCTTCAACAATGTTTTTTGTGGTTCATGTGATGTCTACGACTTTTGATGGTTTTCATGGTGATATGGTTTTTTGCCTGGCTATCGACATGTAGTTATCGTCAGTTCCACTAGGATTTGGTCGTTGACATGTGTTTTTTGTCCACCTCATAGGATTTGGGTTGTCGACATGTAGTTGTCATCCACTTTGCAAGATATGGTTGTCAATGTGAGTTGATCATTGACCTTACAGAGTTTGGGTGTTGTCAAAGGTTTGTCGTCATGCGATGTTGCTAATGTCGCATTGTGACATTAGATTATAAATGGGTTATTTTAAAAACATAATACAAACCTAAACCTCAAACCATGCATACCATAAACCTATTGAAAACCTATTTCATATTACATTACAATGCAACCAGAAGACCTAACGCTAAGTCCTCAACCAATACCCTAAGTTCTAAACCATATTACAACCCTACATGTATTAAAATACATAAAGCTATGTCAAAACAACTCTCAACCTATTCAAACTATATTACAAAACATTAAAAATAGTAATCAGGAAGCAGGAAAGTATGCCAAGTCAAGTAGTTGGTTTGATGTCAAGAATATCTTTGATTATATTCATCACTCCGCAATATAGATTGTTAATACATGTCAATAGTATTGAACAATATCCTATAGAGATTGTTTTCAAAGATGACTATGAATCACTAACTCATGGTATTACGTGTAAAGAAATCAATTGCTATGTCCCTAATAGGTTGTTAGACCATCGTCACAAGTTGCACATATTCCAGATGGAGGGAATAGGTCACCGATTCAAAATGTGCCATGGCCAACATCATTAAGGTCATCACTTTCACGTGATTGATCAAACGTATTGGTACATCATCAGGACAAGGTGGAAAGTGAGGTAGATCTACCCTCATCAACTGTTTCTTTATGTCAAACTTTTGTGGTCCAAAATATTTCAAGTGGAGAGGATTGATCTAGGAGGATCTCATCAGATTAGTTACACAGTTTCATTGTCGTCATCAACATTCAGTTCAATGTCATCAATTTCGACAATGTTGTTTATGGTTCAGGTTGTTCAGGTGATGTCTACGGTTTTTCATGGTTTTCATGGTGATAGCGTTTTTTTCTTGGCTGTCGACATGTAATTGTCATTTGTTCCACCATGATTTGGTCGTCGACATGTGTTTGTCATCCACCTCACAAGATTTGGGTTGTCGACATGTAGTTGTCATCCACTTTGCAGGATATGGTTGTTGACATGGGTTGATCATTCACCTTGTAGAGTTTGGGTGTTGTCAAAGGTTTGCCATCATGCGATGTTTCTAATGTCACTCTGTGACATTAGGTTCTAAATGGGTTATTTTGAAAACCTAATGTCAAACCTAATTCAAACATAATACAAACCTAAACTTCAAACCATACATACCATCAACATATTGGAAACCTATTGCATATTACATTACAACATAATCAAAAGACCTAACTCTAAGTCTTAAACTAGTACCCTAGTTCTAAACCATATTAGAACCCTAAATGTATTAAAATACATAAAACTATGTCAAAACAATTGTCAACCTATTAAAACTATATTACAAAACATTACAAATTGTAAAACAATCCCTAACCGCAGGGTTAGACCATGTCAAGGACCACAAGCAGAGACTATTCCATGTGAGTGACAGATTCTAACCATCGGGGTTATGTTAACCACTAGCTTGGAAACCACATGGGGGTTGTAACCATGTGAATAGGTAGCTATTAAGTTAACTATCGGGTGGAGTTATCACATGTGGACATGCTAATCGGTTATCGGATCTGCTAAGAAAGAATCGTTTTCGAAACCGTCGGGTGGATAAGAAACAAGGTGCTTTTCAAAGGTTAGAATGCCTTGTTCATGTGCGGTCATTCAACCCCATCTGCCCAGACAACAAGCCACCAACGATCATGATTTAATACAAAGTTTATTTTGGGTTTTTGTTGGCATTTTGGGTGCAAAACTAATTTGATGACCATGTGACTAGGCCCTAAGGTGTTCAATCATGTTTTGATAGAGACTATGGTGTTGCATTCATGCCAATCTTGGCTACGAAGCTCTCAAACATAGTTGCAAACCTTTAAATGCACCTTTTCATTCACGAGGAAGAAATTGGTGATTTTGAATTTTAGTGTGGAGATTCTTGAGGATATAGTCGATTTTGTTGTCAGTGTAACAAGGGTATGGGGAGTCGGAATTGGAAACCATGAGAGGCATTGGGAAGCTGGTTGAGAGAGATTCCTTATCACAGTGACCAAAAGTGCTTTCATGCACATTCATTTTGGTCAAATTTTTGTGTGATAGACCTCTTCGGTATCAATCCTAATAAAGTGGTCGCCCATCTTGAAAGAAGACCCGGAGACGTAGTGCACCAGGGACAAACTCTCTAATCAATATTGATGTATTGTATTGTTGTTTAATTGTTGTTTTCTATTCTGTTTTGCATCTTTCTTATGTTTTATCAGTTGTCATAAAGTCAATCTTATTAAACAATTCTCATGATTTCAACACTTTCAGTTAACATTCTATTCATTAATGGCATAATAAATTCTACATCAGTTTAAACATATGATCATTTCAGATCAACAAGTCAATTTTCTTGCCATTATGACATTGAATTATACCCATGTCATAAGAGTTAGTGCAAGATGGTTGGGAGGATACAAAGGTGTGCCAATTCATATTTCAAGTCTCACTCGATACTTTCAAACATAGGTCTTTCATGAAAAGAAGTACTAATAACATTCTTTTGTTTTGTATGCAAGTTCTTCCAAAAAACCAATGGCATGTATCTTGATGTCATTGAATACATGTTAAAATCTTTCCCATAGAATGAGCTCTTTTCAAAAATTAAACCTTCAGTAATTTCTTTGAAAGAAAAACATTTTAGGAAGGATGAATTTTTGGCCTTTGTTGTTGAAGTACTAAATGAAACAATCCAACCTTATGATTTTCCAAAAGAATCACAAAATTTTGCAACTCAAGAGAAACTTTATAAGCACATGTAAATTTGAGGTATCAAGATATTGTGAACTTCAATGTATAAGAACCATTGATGATATGAAACAAGTAGATGAAAAGTAATACTTTGGAATCATGAATGAAATCAGACACATTAGGAAGTATGGTAAATCCGTTTAATGGTCGAATTCACAATTCATATAGCTAGGGAAGCAATATTTGACACTACATTCCATCTAACATCTCAAGACCTTTGGAAAAATTGAGAAAAAAAACTACATTCACATTGAGTCTACAATGCATATATGAAAATTGTTACTTTCTTTCTTGTAGTGTAGCTTATGTTTTATTCTTGGTTTGTTTGAATTCTAAATGATCATAATATAGTTATTATTCTTGAATTTTGTTCTATTGGTAGGATAATTTTTTTTTGTGTGTTTACTATGGCGTATATGCTACTAAATTCCTACATTTGTGCTATAGAGGTAAGGACAAATGATTGGATCTATGTTTTCCAACTATTAAAAAGATAATGGGGTAGGAAGGCTATCAACACAACTTTTCAAGAGTGCCATTGAAATTTTTCCAAGAGCTCAATTTTTTTCAACTTATGGTTAGTATAGCATATAGTTATTGTTGACCAAGAAACAAATTAAAGTGATTGCCAACCTTTCTCTTGCAATCATTCTAATGCTACCATTCATTTCTACATCATATTCCAATATTTATATCTAATCATGTTTCCTTTCTGGTAATTTGTTGATGATTATAAAGGTATGATAGAGGATTTCTCTTCAATGACTTTTATGGTTGAATATGATCCAATAATTGGAGGAGGTTCCCAGAATCAGACAAAAAATTACTATTTCATTACACAATCTAGATATTTCAAGAGATCACATTGTAGGAGTTTGTGTGGGAAATCTAGCCCCTCATGCGGAAATTCAAATTGAACCAACCAATAAATTTTTATATTATAATGAGGCATATAATTTGGGAAATATATATTAAACAAAGGGTCCTCATTTGAGGCAAAAGTATTGGAGCCGAAAGGAAGCCATTGCAGCTACATATAGAGAAATGGATGGCTGAATATAGGGGACATTGGATGGATTGACAAAGAGGTTAGATTATGGCTTCATGGTTGTTGCAAATACATGATTAAAAGTGGTTGAGATAATATTTATCCTCCTACAATAAATATATTAACTTTACGGTCATTCCAAAGATATGATTAGAAGTGGTGGAGAATATTTTTCTTTCTGCAGTATATATACTAAACGTGATAACTTAACATCTACTATTTGAAGGATCAAAATTGCATCACTTTTAGTAATATATCTATATATATATATAATATATATATATATAGCATGAAGCTCACCTTTAAATTATAATTCAGTCCAAACTAAGGTTAAGTCTTTTTCACATGCTTTTATTTCTGGTTTCAAGTATGAAAACATGAATTTGACTTGTTAGAGTAATTTTTTTGAGGTAGCTAACTGTCATACGACACTTAATAACATTGTATTGTTTTAGGTACAGGATGTTTTATTGAACGATCTAGGGACTTTATTTGTTGTGTTTATTGGAATCCCTGGTTCTAAATTGAATGAACTCGATACTATAAGTATTCATCTACACAATAGTTGGAAATGGAAAGAGTCAAGAAAACAATAGATTGTCACCAAGGTTTCTACAATTGTATTGCAAGTAGAAATGACTATCGTTTCATTTTGTTTACCAACTTCCCGTTATATTATTTTTCTTTCTTAATTGATTTCTTCAAGTTCCCATATTGTTTTTTTCCTCTAGAGAGATCTCTCTCATTTCTATAAAAATATGAAATATTTTGTGACAGTGGCACCCTTCCAATACTATTTATGCTATGATACCTAAGCCTCCATTACTGTTGTTTCTTTGATCATGTTGAAAATATGCATTCATATTACTTTGTAAACATATATTTTCAAACCTTTTTCATTGAATATAAACAATATTTTTCTATTTACAAGCCCACCCAAGACCATGAATCAAACCCATCGACAATTTATAGTCAAAGTAGTAAGAATAAAACCCACTCTACCATTATTGATTCCCACTGGCATAACACTAGAACACATCAAAACCAACATTGAACAACCTCATTCCTTAATATCAAATTTGACAAAAAACCACTGTAATAGAGTAATAGTTGCTTGATTAGATCTATTATATCAACCAACCTATATTAAAAATCTATGTTCCTTAATATCAAGTTTGATACAAAAGCAATGTGGCATATGTTTAATTCGATCAGTTATATATCCCAACCAAAATTGAACATCCTCATTCCCTAATATAAAGTTTGATAGAAAAGCACTATAATATAGTAACAATTTCTTGAATAGATCAGTTTTAAGTATATCACTTGGTTATATTGTTCTTGGTAATAGATGTAATTAAAAGAGGGCAGGAAATTAAGGATCATATAGTTGTAAAAACCATAACCTAAAATATATTTTAATTTTATTCATATTGCAAAGAAAGACTTTGATTTCTCTTGTTAAGTATGACACTAATCATGCTAACCATAAATAGAAATTGGAAAGCCAAAACTCAAGCTCAGATTAAAATTCAGATATATAAGATGATTAGAACATATGGACCAACAACATGACTAGAAAATAATGAAATATCAACCATGGGATGTAGAAAGTGTTTTTAATTGGTTTCCTTTTCAAAGCCCCTTACTGATGATTAGGCGGTCTACTGTTTGTTGATGAGACCCTAGACCCCCACTTAAGCAAATCATTGCATGTATCATCCTTGTGTATAATGACTTTAATGAAACAAAATAAATTATTTTTGGGCTCTATGAAAGTTTTAAAGGACTCTACAACATATTCTTTCATTTTAATCTACGCATAAATAAGTAGTATTGTTAAATGGAACAATAAATGCCTGGTGCAGTTAAATGCCTACTGACATCCTAGGAAAGGTATAGAATTTCTAAGGAATCATTGAGACAATACACAACCATGTAGAGCTAATCACAAAAATAAAATACTCCCATATAATAATAGTCAACAGGAGGAGCCAGCAGATTAAAATCATGCTTGAGATATTCAAAAATATGGATTGATTGGGCATCCTACATTTTCTAAGGCTTGTGTTGACACCAAACCATGTAGAGTTTGAAAGAAGAGAAAACACCCATGATAAGAATAAAAACAAAAGTAGAAGATAAAAATCATTTTTGAGATAATTAGCCTAAAGTCCACATTTTCAAAGGCTCTAGCATGATATGAAATATAAAAATCATGTAGGACTGATCGGAAAATAAAATTGCCATGATAATAATCAACAAAAGAAACTAGCATATTCAGAGAATTCTAATTTTTTTTAGACGAACAACTTGTTTTCATGTTTCAATAGTCTCACAATTAGCTAAGTAACACAACTTTCTAGTGAATGTAGGAACAACAAAGTTTCCTAACAATAAATATAGTTACCCCTCAGTTGATAGACTGGTTTGTTACATTAACAATGCAGCAAATACCTCAAGAGGTAACCCTTACATGTGGCGATTTGACTAACATGTCTATAGATATGTAGACACCCTACCCCCTCTATATTTAAGGACTCTTTAGGAAGAAATACATGTCCTTAACCATTATGTCCATTGAGATCCACCTAGTTAAGAAAAATGTCCCCAAGTTAACAATAACATAATTTTTGAAGAGGAGTCGGTTGGGAAGTGGGCTCAACAAGCTTGGAAAAATGGGCAAGTAAGAAAATCAACAAAATATTCATATTTTTTCCAAGGAACCTTTGTTCTATTCTCCATGCATCTCACCTAATGAATTAACTAGTAAAATATATGTTTTCCATTTGTGCTAGGTTCTCCATATCTATTTCACCAACCTCAAAATTGAGGGGTGCACCATTAATAGAAACCCTCTTCACATTTCACTCTCCATCCTAAGTTGCGACATACAGATAAATTGATTAATAGCATTAGAAAAAAATATTGATCTCAGTAGCTACAATATACATAAAAATATATTCATAGCATTTTTAGAAAATAAAAAATATGATCTCAGACAATGAAGGCACAAGTGCACAAAATTTGACAACATGAAACATCTAAGAAAAAAGGTTACATACTGGATGTGTGGCGCAAACTTATCCAGAGCCTAAGTGTACGACAAGATATCCTACAAGATTGATAGAAGAAAAAAAGAAGTTATAAGACCCTTGAAAGTGAGAATAAATACCTATTGAAGGTAATTGAAGAAGCCTTCCTATTCCCATTATGCTCTACTAACATCTTGAAAAGATTTACCCTAGTTTGATACATAGGAAAGGATACATTCCACACAATGAGGAGATCCAAGAAAACCTGTGAAAGAGTCACCAATGTGATAATTAGAAATGTGTTCACATTGATTCTGTGAAAGGAAAGTAAACATAATATTTTCTAGATTATTAAAACTCACATATAAGATGATTAGAACATATGGACCAAAAACATGACCAGAAAGGAATGAAATCTCAAACATGGGATGTAGAAATTGTTTCTATTTGCTCAACTTTTAAAATCCTACTTACTAATGAATTCACATCTTACTCTTTTCTGACGAGGCCCTAGACCCCCAATCAAGAAATTCATTTCTTGTCTCATCCTTGTGTACAATGAATTCAATGAAACAAAAGAAATCTTTTTTAGGCTATAGGGAAGTTTTAAAAGCCTCTAAAACCTCTTTTTTTCTCTTAGGCTGCATAGAAAGAAGTAGTACTATTAAATGAAGCAATAGATACTTGGTGGAGTTAAAAGGATACTAATATCCTAGAAAAAGGTCCTAAATTTTGAGGCATCATTAGCACAATACACAACTATGTAGAGGTAACAAAAAATAAAATACTCCCATATAATAAGAGTCAACAAGAGGAGCCAACAAATTAAAATCATGTTTGAGATATTCAACAGAATCGACTGATTAAGAATCCCACATTTTCTAAGTCTTTCAGTTGCACAAAACCAGGCAGAGATGGCAAGGAGAGAAAACATTCATGATAAGAATAAAAAAAGAAAGTAGCAGATAAATATCATTTTTTAGACAATCAACTTGAAGTCCACATTTTTAGAGGCTTTTGCATGATATGAAATCCAAAAATCATGTAGGACTGATCAGAACATAAAAAATCCATGATAAGAATCAAATAAAGAGAGAAACATATTTAGATAAATCTAAACTTATAGAGGAACAACTTGTTTTCTTGTTTCAGCAGTCTCACAATTGGCTGAAAAATGCAGAAATTACTAGTGAATGTAGCAACAACAAAGGTTCCTGACAAGAAATATTGTTTCCCCTCAACTGACAGACTAGTTTGTTACATCAACAATGCAACAGATACCTGAAGAGGTAACCCTTGCATCTGGAAATTTTACTTCTATGTCTATAGAGATGTAGATACCCTACCCCCTATAGATTTAAGCCTATGACTCCTTAGGAAGAAAGACGTGTTCTTAAGCATTATGTCCATTGCGTTCCACCCAATTATGTCAAAATTCTCCATGTCAATAATAACTGGTAAATATATGTTGACCATTTGTGATAGGTTCTCTAAAACCTATTTCACCAACCTCAAAATTAAGGGGCGCACCATTAATAGTGTTGGAAACATAATCCTCTAAGGGTTGGTGTGGAAGTTGAACAACCAAAAGGATTCCAAGGGACCACTTGGAATATGAAACCAAGAGTCACTCCTATGTATTATAAATATGTGTCATTGTGAATAAGAAATGAAATCTCATGTTTATCCTTCCTATTTTGTCTCTGCCATGTGTGCGTTTAACATCGTACTAGAGTTGCAGGCAAGTTTCTACCCTGCTCAAATCTGAGCCACTAGTTGTGGCCTCCCTGTGCATGTCAATTCTACATTCCTATGGACAGAACTGTTATTATTGTGTGCATACCTATTTCATGCTACACACTATCTAGCTGATCTCTCTCAGCTAGATTTGTGTTGGGTTCTTTATCCACTGCCTCAAATAAATAAAAAATGCACCATCACTCCTGTCCTCCTCCCCTCTGTCACGCTGAACTCTCCTATCTATGCTCTGCATATTTTGTAAAATTAACAATGCATCGGAGGTTGATTTTTGGAGCTCACGCTAAGTCTGGAGCTTTTCTTTCATTCACTGTACGAGTTTCTTGAGGAAGGTGAAATGAAACCCACTCATTTTTGCTAATGTATGAGATATCTCCCACCCGAGTTCATTTTCTATCACCTGAAGACAAGTTCACACCTGAGTCCCTAAATTTGAAGTGTTGTTGAGGAGGGATGAGTTTGTTGGGAATGCATAAGGTTGAGTGCATTACCTGAACATGACCAAATTTACTTCCATGACTGTCGAGCCCCCTTATGCCTTAGGTTTTTTGCAAACTGGCATTTGATTATGGAACCAACGAACTAAGAGAATTTCATTAAGAGAAACTTTGGTTTGTGGGCAGATTATTCTATTCTCCCTACTTTAAGAGTCTATTTGACCATAATATCTTTGCATCGGTCTCAAGACTGGACTCCTTTCAGCATATCTATTGAAGCTTTGGCCCGTGGAAACAACCTATCTCATAAATCAGCTTTGTGTTTGATTAAGGACTAGTTTTTGGCTTCAAAGGTTGGTGATTCTAGAGAGGAGTTGTGGAAAGATGATGTTGCTTTCCTGGCTTGGACAGATGATCCTAGGATGTTTGAGTCCCATTTAAAAGAATTAAGAGTGCAGAAAGTTTGAAGGTAACCATTGGATATAGGAAGCTCTAAGGAAGAGTTACAAGCATTGCATGAAGGTCTGTCTGCTCTTCTAAAAAAAAGTTTCAACCATCAATGAGATTAGAGCTAGTGGAAAAAATTCTAGAAGTTCTTAATTCATGAGATCGATAATCATGCCAGTATAGAGTTTGAATACTTTTGGGGTCTTTTTTTTTCTTCGTTTATAATTAATAATTATGAATGACCAGGAATTATCTTGGCAATAGAATATGAATGTGTATTTGTGGAGTGGTCATAATGCTTTTCCATGGGGCTACCATGATATACTAGTGTAGTTTGGTTTATTCCCCAATTTGTTTATGATTGCAACATTTCTATTTTATTGCAATGGTAAAACATCTCCTGTTGTTTTCCTATGAATCTCCAGTTTTGGACGGAGTTTTCTTTCCTCGGGTTGCCTGTTACCTCAGAGATAAATTCTGGGTAGATTACTAGTGTAAATAAACCAAATTTGAAGAGATAGATAGGCTGCAAGGTAAGCTCAGCTACTAGTCTATCTTTCCCTAGTTGCGTCATCGCTAGCTAAGCATGCACGAGCCACCAAAAATGATATACCATTCCAGCAAAACTATGTTCATGCAATGATTCTCCCAGTTATGGGACTCCACTCAATTATGTAATGTTCTACTCCACCACTATATAGTAGCATCAAAGACAACCTATGCTCGGTTAGTATCACCTGCCTTCTCTTTTAAAGATACTAATGTAGCAATAGTTCCGGGAATTATGGGAATCTCCTTTTGATGACAATGACGACTTGAATTTGGAGAAAATCCCATCTGTTGACGAGGCATAAGCAGCTTTGAAGTTTAAGATTCTTTCTTCAATACATTCTCTCTACATGATACAAGTAAAACAAAACTTCTCATAAGCTTGATCCATATTAATGTGAGTTGTGGCGATTGTACCTACGTCAAAATCAATGGGATGTAAACGTTCATCGCACAATTTTTCATGGTGATCCACTAGCACCGCCCAAGGGGAAGGATTGATACAAATGGTTGTGTTGCTACTTATCTTGAAGAAAGATTAAATACGTGAGTGAATTTTGTTCTTTCTGCTGAGATTGATCATTGGAAGAAAGATTACAAGTTTGGTTTTTGGATGACTGTTAGAGAGTTGTAGTAGAAAGGCGAAATAGTTCTTTAAGCTCTTTTACCAAGGCAGATGTGTATCACTTTTTTTTACTGGAGTGCTATACATATGATTATGTAGCTTTTGAATGATTGCCTATGGAAGAGGCTTAGTATTTGACAGTGAATTGGAATAGAATCACATGATCAAATAATCTCTATTTTTTGTTGGAGCTGCTCATTCAACATGAGAGTGCTCATTGGCAGTATACGTCTTTAGTTTTTGTAATATATCCATTGAAGCATTTGCACATATTTTCTAGGAATATTTTTTCATGGCCATTATTTGTGAAAACAGAATTGAATTCACAAAATTTAGGTTGAGTCCATTATCTTTTTTTACCATTCCATTACATTAAAAAATATGAGTGCTTCCCCTAACATAATAGGTGTACCTCTGGTGAAATTAGTATAAAGCTTTATTAGCTATTTGATAGATGAATAGTTGTCAATTTTGAAGATTTTGGGTGCCCAAAAATTTTTATTTTTTGGGCTAATGATAATACCTTGCAGTGACATTGGTTCATAGTTGTGAAAAAAATTTAAGTTTGACATTGGAGAAAATGACTCAAATTGGTGAAGTATTAGAGTTCTTGAAAACTCTAAAACAATCTACTTCTAATGACACATTCCAAATCAGCAAAGGATCTCTCTCAGAAATCCAGACTTGTGTACAATATGCAGAAGAACATATTGATTTTTAGCAGCTTGAATCTCAACTACAACGGGAAGAATTACAATAATGGAGTCATCATTCTGAACCTGTTTCTGTTAAAAAGATTGAAACAGACTCCCATAAACAGCAAAAAAATAATATTATAGTTGATTCAGAGCCCAATAAGATAGCAGAGTTACATGTAGATGTAGAAGTTCAGTTTTCACTTCCCAAACCCATCATCAGACGTTGAGAAGGGATTGTCCACAACAAGCATAGAACCGATCTTGGATATGATAAGGAGGTTTCTTTTCATATTCTAGACTATTCCAAGCCCATCAAATTTCAAAGTGTTGGGTTCCTTCATGACAGTCCACCTTCAGCTGTTCTAGATTATGCACCTCTTCCACATCAACAATAACATATTGTGAAATACCAACACTGTGACCGAGTTGGCCATATGAAAGATCACTGTTTTGATCTTCATCCATGATATCACTGTCATAAAACTAGTCATTCTTCAAACAGATGTTTCAGAAACAAACCTCTTGCAAGAACAAAAATTCATCTTCAATGGATCGCTTCTTGGCAATGGGCATCAACAACCAAGAAGATATTTTAGTCATATGTCTAAACTTGTTCTAGAGTATTGAATTGTCTTGCAGTTGAGTTTCTTCCATCATGTCACCTTGTATGTGACAGGGAGGAAGTAATGGTCATCTACAAGCTTCAAAACCACATCAAGTGAGCCTGAGCCACAACCTACCATACTAGTTTTTGAGTTGTAGCCAGAGACAAATATGCCCCTAAGCATACCTTCATTCAGTGATACATCTTCAAAGAATTAGGGACACTTCATCTAGCAGAAGACTTCAGCTTCTTGTTAGTTTTGGAAGAGTTCGAGGAATTTCATTAAGCATTCCAAAGTTGTTGGTCATCCTTAAACCATCATAGGTTGAGACCTCCCTTTTGAGGTTGAGGTTCTCCCTTTTATGCGGGGTGAGACCTCCCTTTATGGGTTGAAGGTTTCCTTCTTCAAAAAATTAGGAGCACTTCCGCTAGCAGAAGACTCGAGCTTCATGCTAGACTTGGAAGAGTTCTGGGAACTGCACTAAGCATTCCAGTGTTGGTGGTCATCCTTAAACCACCTCCCTTATACCAACATTTTAAAGAGCACATTTAGCCTAGTGCTGCCATGCATTTTTTGCACATTTTGGATTACATCTCTCTTCTTGGAATCATACATAACCCTTCGTATTAAGTGGGGGAATGTTAGCCACCTAATCCTCTAAGGGTTGGTGTGGAAGCTGAACAACCAAAAGGAGTCCAAGGGACCACTTGGAATATGAAACCAAGGGTCACTCCTATGTATTATAGATATGTATCATTGTGAATAAGAAATGCAATCTCATGTTTATCCTTCCTATTTTGTCCCTGCCATGTGTGTGTTTAAAAAATAAAAACCCCCTTCCCATTTTACTCTCGATCCTAAGCTTCAACATATAGAAGAATCAATTCATTACATTATCAAAAGATAAAAAAAATGATCTTGCTAGTTGCAATATATGGAAAAATAGATTCATAACATTATAAAAAATAAACAATATGATCTGAGACAATTAAGGCTCAAGTGTGAATAATTTGATAGCATAGAACATCCAAGATAGAAGGTTACCTGCTGGA
Source organism: Pinus taeda (assembly GCA_000404065.3). Taxonomy (NCBI): domain Eukaryota; kingdom Viridiplantae; phylum Streptophyta; class Pinopsida; order Pinales; family Pinaceae; genus Pinus; species Pinus taeda. The sequence goes on from APFE030655253.1 coordinate 128,258, forward strand.
TGTGTGGTCCAAAATTATCTAGAGCTTGATTGTATGGAAAGATAACCTACAAGATTGACAAAAAAAACAAAAGTTATAAGACTCTTGCAAGCTAGAGTAAATACATATTGAAGGTACTTAAAAATCATTTTTATGTCTATTACTCTCTACCAAGATCTTGGAAATGTTTACCCTAGCTATATACCCAAGAAATGATACATTCCACACACTGAGGAGACCCAAAAAAACCTGTGAAAAAGTCATTGGTGTGATAATTAGAAATGTGTTCACCTTGATTGTGTGAAAACAAACCAAGTAATATGTTTTGCTAGATCATACAACTTTAAATATAGAAGACGATTAGAAGATATGGACTAACAATATGACCAAAAAAATAATGAAATCTCAAACATGGGATGTAGAAAGTGTTTCTAATTGCTTGCCTTTTCAAATCCCCCTTACCGGTCATCTGGCAAGTTATTGTTTGTTGACAAGGCCCTAGAACCCCACTCAAGCAACCCAATGCATGTATCATCTATTTGTACAATGGACTTCAATGAAGCAAAAGTAATGTTTTTTAGGCTCTAGGGAAGTTTTAAAAGCCTCTACAACCTCTTCTTACATACTTGGTGCAATTAAATGGCCACTAGCATCCTCGAAAATGGTCTAGTATTTCTGAGGCATCATTGGCATAATATGCAACCATGCATTGTCGACAAAAATAAAATACTTAATTTGTAAACTATCGTGGATATTCCATTGGATAGTTTGTCACAATAGATCTTATAATAATATATTAAAACACTTAAATTTTACACTAACATACTTTATTGAATTTGAATTTTAAGATGTGTGGATTTAACTATCATTAGTGCATACATGCAACATAAATTATTTATAAAAGTAGAGAACGAAAAGGTAATCTCACACACATAAGACAGAAGGTATGCTCTATGCAAAACCATTTTGGGAGAAAATTGAGGTAGAAGGTGACGTCGCTTCACTCTCTTTCTTTGTCTGGAATTGTGGTTGTAGGTACAAAGAAGTAATGTTTATGGTCATGGGCTGCTTCAGTGCACATATCATGTTTGTCTTCTCTACCTCCTATCTCTCCTAGCTATCTTTTCTTAGTTATGGAACAAAATTCTCTCAAAAGAATGGAACGCCTCTTCCTCCTAGTGGCCCAGTTATAACAGAGCCTGATAGCCTACTAGTGGTTAAGTTTCACTACATCAATGCCTAACTAGAGATATAAAATAGAATCTTCTAGATTCTTTTACATCAAAAACATGTGGCTAGCACCTTTTCCATTATAATGGGGGATGAATCAACATCCTCTTGAACTATAGGTATGAAAATAGGAAGGTCAACTTCTTAGTGGGATAACTTTTTCATACGAACTCTGATTGACCTGTTTCTCATGTCGTTGCAAATGTATCTATGTGTAGAATAACATGAAAATGTTCTTTTGTAAGAAGAAAATTTTCACCTTGAAAAACCGTCATTTGATGCCCAAAAATGCTCCAGAAAGGTTTCATACACCATTTCTCCAAACTGGGTGCCACCGGTAAAAATGGTCTCGTGGGATTGTTCCTCCAATTTTTTCACTCCAAGTTCATTGAGATGCATGAAAAACATTATAATGATCTAATTCAGATCAATACTCCCATATAATAAGAGTCAACAAGAGGATCCAACAGATTAAAATCACACTTGAGATATTCCACAAAATAGATTGATTGGGCATCCTACATTTTCTAAGGCTTGTAATTGCACCAAATCATGCAGATTTTACAAGAAGAAAAAATACCCATGATAAGAAAAAAAAAAAAAAGTAGAAGATAAATATAATTTTTTAGATATTCAACCTGAATTCCACATTTTCAGAGGCTCTGGCATGATCTTAAATCTAAAAATCATGTCGGACTCATGGGAACAGAAACACCCATGATAGGAATGAACAAAAGAAACTAACATATATATATCATTCTGATTTTCCGAAGGCACAACTTGTTTTATTATTTCATTAGTCTCAAAATTAGTTGAAAAAAGGAGAAATTGTTAGTGAAGGTAGGAGAAACAAAGGTTCCTAAGAAGAAATATTGTTTGTCTCTCAGCTGACATACTGGGTTTCTACCAACAATGAACTTGATACCTCAAGAGGTAACCCTTTCATGTGGCAATTTGAATTTTATGTCTATAGAGATGTGGATACCCTATGACTCTTTAGGAATAAAGACATGTTCTTAAACATTATGTCCATTGATTTCCACACAATTAAGAACAACGTCCCCAAGTCAACAATAACATAATTCTCGAAGAGAAGTTGGTTAGGAAGTGGGTCTCAACGAGCTTGGAAAAATGGAAAAGTAAGAAAAGAAAAGGAATCTGCATCTTTTTGCCAAGTAACCTTTATTCTGTTCTCCATGCGTCTCACCTGATGTTAACCGGTAAAATATACGCTGCTAATTTGTGCCAAGTTATCCAAAATCTATTTCACCAACCTCAAAATTGATGGGCACACCATTAGAAGAGACTCCCTTCCAATTTTAATCTCCATCCTTAGTTGCAAAATACATAATAATAGATTCATAGTATTATCAAAAAAATAAAAAAGATGATCTCAGTAATTATAATATACAAAAAAAAAATAGATGCATCACATTATCAGAAACAAAAAATGATGATCTTAGACAATGAAGGCTCAAGTGCACAAAATTTAATAGCAAAAAGCATGCAAGACAGATGGTAACCTACTAAATGTGTGGTGCACACTTCTCTAAAGACTGAGTGTATGGCAAGATAAACTACAAGATTAATGAATTTTTTTTTTTATAAGACTCTCAAAAACTAGAAAAAATACATATTGAAGGTAATTAAAGAAGCCTTTCTATGACCATTACACTATAGTAATATCTTGAAAATATTTACCTTAGTTGTATACCCAAGAAAGGATACATTTCACACACTTTAGAGACCCAAAAAAGCCTTTGAAAAAGTCACCATTGTGATAGTTATAAATGTGCTCTCCCTGATTGTGTGAAAAGAAAGAAAACATTAGATGCTAGATCTCATCTATATTGAATTTTTGGTATCATGGCATACATGAATATTTTTCCCAAATGGAATTGTGTGTCGGTATCTTGGAATATAGGAATATTTTTCCCAAATGGATTTGTACATAAATAGTTACCTATACTCCTTGATCCCTCCAAAAGCCTTCGTAGAAAATGAAATGAATGTTGTTTAGTATCATTTATCACCCTACTGGTCTTCTATAGAAGTTCTATGTTGGTCCAAATAGACTAAACAACATGAATTATCTTTCATGGTGCACAACTAATGAACAATAGAGATAAGAAAGAAATTCATGTTAAGAAACAACCTGATGTTGAGGATCCTTAAGTTTAGACTCACACCACTAATAAATTAGAGTTACATTGCATGTTTACCAAAGACATAACAAAAAACTCGAGGGATTTCATTCAAATTGTGAATTTTGTGAATCCACCTCTAAATCTATACCACAAAAATATGATAATTGGTTACTAGCGTAATGGTAGATATAGAGGTCTTACAGATATGAAAGTGAAGAAGAAAAAGGGTTTCTCAAACAATAATTTATGGATATCCCCTTTTACTATGTGCATGGAATTTTTTAGTTTATAAAGTAATTAACCAATTATTCTATAGTAGTTTATTTAACTAGATATTAGTGACAACCAGTATTTGAGGATATGTGCATCCACATATTTTCCACTTATCCATAATGCAATAGGCATGGCATGCATGTGAAATTCTAGAAATTCTCGAGTCTTGTTCTTCCATGGAGAACAAATATAGGGTTTGTTTCACCGATCAAGGGGCAATATGACTCAACTTATTCCTTCATTGACGGAATTCATGGGGTAAGCTAGAAAAAATCATAGACTAACTTCAAGTCATGTGTGCATCAAGGAAGTATAAGTTGAATTCAATTCATGACATATATCCAAGCAATAGACCAGGAATAAGTGACGGTTAGCAATAACTCGACACAAAATTATTTGGTCATATACAACATAAATTTGTTATGTGAGGAATGAACGTGATAAGTGATTACTCACCTTGTCGATTAGGTAAGAAGAAATATTTCCACAAAGTAGAAACAATAAGTATAAGCACACTAGCACATGCTAACACCTGATTTTGAGATCAATAGTAACTCGAATTGCATGGTGTGGATAGTGGGTTGGTACCCTAAAAAAAATGAACAAGGAAATTAGTATCATGTACAACTCTTCAAGAGGGAATCAACTATCCACTCAAGGACGTACACTTGAAGCTCCGGGACTACCCCTTTGCATTGAACCTAACTCGTGAATGAATTAGGATACTCAAAATGATGAATATCACTCCACTGGATAAAAGTAGAATAGAAAGAATGCATTATGTGAAAGATGAATAAATTCATCTATAAGAGGAGATGTGAGATGATGGATGATCAGGTGCTTAGTATTTAGCTCAAAAATCAAAGTTATCAGATTGGATCAAAACATGTAGGACTGCATCTGTCTCATCAAGACGATCCTATCGCAGTTCATTTCATTGAAAACCAAGTCTGAATGAAAGAGAAAAGGTATGTTGTTCATTTTCCTAATCAACTAAAAAAAATGTAGAATAGGACAAAATGATGACATGGCAATAGAGTCATCATAATGGGAATTTTCTTTAGTTTTCGCTCAATGAGGCTATGACAAGTGTCACTTCAGGATTCGCCAGTTTGGTTGTGTGAAGGTGAAATATTATGTGGAAATTGTATATATATAATATATATATATTATTTGTATTTGTATTTATTTGTTATATTATTTTTATGATTTTTTATATGATTTATATATATTTATATATATTATATTATCAAATCTGAACTATATCAAAGGAATTGAAATATTTGTGTGGTGCATTTAATGTCATATGGTAATGTCTTATTTGGTGGAAAAACATATGAAGGGATGTGCAGGGAAAATTTTAAGAACCCCTCAAATTTATATGTATAATAAATAGGTGAATCCCCATGATCCATAGGAATAATGGAAGACGATTTTACCAATAATATAATATGTATAAATAATTTTTTTGGCGAATATCTCACCATATTATATTATCTTGTAAAATCATGGAAAATCTTTCACCGAATTATAAAATCTTGTAAGATCTTGCCAAATCTTTCACTAAATAATAAAACATTGTGAAGTCTGGGAAATTTTTTCGTTAAGGTATGAAACCATATATGATAATAGGAAAACATATTCATTAAAATGTAATAAACTAACTTGGATGTTTGGAAAAAAGAAACATAATTTTCTCTTCCTATAAAGAATGTTGCAAGCTTCAGTGGGCATGTTTGTCAATGTTCTTACTGTACACTCTTGCATATCCCTCTATTAATTTTGATAATATTCCACACAAATTTCTTGTATCTGTTGATCTTGACCACCACTTCTGTCAAGGTAGGAGAGATTAATATTTTCTCTACCACTTCTCTGAAGCTATGAAAGATTAATGTTTGCAAAAATCATGGCATAAAAACACCTATTGAGTATAAATATTTTGTTTAGTAACAACACATAGAGACTTTCTATTGCTCAGAACTTTAGATCACAAATTCACTTAATTTTTTTAATCCAAAAATACAAAAATTCTGGAAGCCTTATTCCAAAATAGAGATGCCTATGAACGGATTCAAGCAATGTGAAAATATTAAACATTTAAACATCATTTATAATTATAATTGAAAGATATATTTAAAGTTAGGGATGCTTACAATACTCGTGACAAATTGATGAGAAATGAACATAGTAGTATATGAACCATTCCTCTTTTTGGTATGTTGGGAATATGAAGGAAGAACCCCTT